>SJYX01013502.1:18436-40327 GCA_006410675.1 Oreotragus oreotragus
CTGGCATGGCCACAGGGACAGAGAGAAAAGAAATGATTTGAGACATATTTAGAAGATCGTGGCAAATGCAGCCGAGAGGCACATTAAGACAAAGGCTGGAAATCACCCATTGGGTTTGGCAATTAGGAGGTCATTGGTGACCTCAGCCAGAGAGGTTATCAGGAATTGGTGGGGCAAGCAGAAGCCAGATTGAGTGTATTGAGGATGAAACTGGAAATTAAAATCTGAAGGTAGAAATCTGATTGTAAATTAAGGAAGAGAGAATGAAGGCCATAGGGAGATCTATAGGAGAACCCTGACCTTGGGCCAAGATTATAGTTACAGATAAGAACCTGGAGGCAAAGCAAAGACACGTCATTGAGGGATGGGTTGCTAGAGGAGGAAGCGACAGGAGAAAGAATGTGAAGGTGTGAGTGTGGATCAGCTTCTCAGCTAGAAGTAACTGAGGTTTGAAAGACTTGGTGCCCAGTGGTTTTTATTTTTCCTGCAAGCTAGGAGGTGGTGGAAAGATTGCGGGAAAGTTGGAAGTCAGCTTAGATGACTGAGGACCTACTGACTGCAGAGTAGAAAGATTGCTGGACTCGGTCAAGGACCCAACTGACGCTGTCAAGCAGCATCTGCGGTGCTGCCACTTCACATGCGTGCTCTGTCACCTCGGTCGTGCCCAGCTCTTTGCAACCCTGTGGACTGTAGCCCGCCAGGCTCCTCTGTCCATGGGATTCTCGAGGCAAGAATACTGCAGTGGGTTGCCACGCCCTCCTCCGGGGATCTTCCAGACCCAGGGATCAAACCCGCATCTCTTACATCTCCTGCACTGGCAGGCGGGTTCTCACCACTTATCACTAGTGCCACTTGTCACATGCTTGTAAATTTCCTTAAGGATACCCAGCAACCTTGCTGCATTTGGGATGCCCAGCTCTCCCTCCGGTCTCCGACTTTCTAAGGATGGCAGTTCTATCTGTCCCTTCCATTGATGTGGGGATTGAGTTATTTGGGGGAGCAGCCAGGTTTCTGCCACCTGGTCCCACCTTAATAAGCACATTTGTCTGGCCCTGGGTGAAAACCTGATCCTGTCTGGGGGTATCCAAACCCCTTTCTCAGGAATTTAAAACTGGACCTCAAAGCTCCCATCTCAGCCTAACTTCTGTCAAACTATGAATTTAGAAGTTATTGGTGGTAACCATTTCCTACCACAGAGGACTGGGAAAGAGAAAAAGAAACTGCAGCAAGAGAGAAGCATGAAGCAGAAGCACAGAGGGACAAGGAGCTGATGATGCAGAAGGAACCCTCAACTTCCTTTAGGACTCTGCCTCTGCTTCCAGGCATCGTTGCAGTTTTCTTGTAAGAAATTTCTTCTAAGAGATCTTAGGTTGGCTAAGGAGGTTTCTATTACTTGTTAGGCAAGAATTCCCAATTAAAACAATGGTGGAACCAGACCATTAGATTTACCCAGGTTTGGGAGCATTTTCAGGGTAGGGCAGTGTGACACGGAAGAGAGGAAGAAAGCAGGAGGAGAGCTAGAGATGTTGAGGGCATCTCCCAAGAGTCAGCTACTACTAAGCTTGGTTTCCAACCTTGGCATCAGAGTCACCAGAGGTGGTTTTCACACCCATGTCTGTCCCCCACTCTCAGAGCTCTGTGTTTAGCATTTGGGGTCAGAGAGGTGAGTCTGGTAAAGCCAGGGTGAGTTTAGTAGACTTGGAAAGAAGGGAGAGCCAAGGAACTGAAGGGCTTCAGGAAAAGCAGATTTGATGTAATAAAGGAAGGGCTGAGCAGGAGGAAGAGAAGGGGCTGGGCAGAGGGCTGGAGGCTGAAGGCGGCATTCCAGAAAGGGTAGGCTGGGTAGGCTGGAGATGCAGGTGGAAGACAAGGGCACCAGAGGAGACAATTATGAACCAAGAGCACCAGATGGACCCACTGCACAGAGAGAAACACCCCAAGGGAACGGCAGGAGCAGTGTGGAGACAGCCTGCAAACAGGGAGCCCAACGGTGACCTGGACCTCAGCAGCCGCGAGGATATAGAAAATTAGAACTAGACTACAGGCTGTGGAATCAGCTTTTCCTCTGACCCTTATCCATACTCCACGGAGCTGCTGTGCTACCGCATGCCCTTTGGGAAGCACTGGAATAGAAGCTGAGAACACAGGCTTCGGATTGGGATTTAAGCCCACCTTCACCACTCCCTGCTGTGTGACCCTGGGCAAGTTACCCACCTCTCTAAGTCTTAGTTTCTGTGTGTGTAAGTCTCAAGTGCTTTATAACGGATGAAAAGTGAATGAGATAATACAATAAGCGCTCAATCGATGGTATCTGTTATTATTCACTGAGAGGAGTTTCGAAGGGCAGAACAGGAATGTTTTGGTGGATGGAGTGAGGAAGGAGAGCACCAGATGAGAACGAATGTCTGGGAGGGAGGGGATGGTGAGAGTCTTGATTTTGGAAGTGACCAAGGAGGACACAGCGAGGGACAAGGAGGGATTAACTCAGTTCGAGCTTCCCGATGACATTTCGCTTTCTATAGCTGCTCTAGCAAACCAGCGCTCTTGCAGTGGTGTTTTAATTGATTTACTGATTTTAATTGGAGGATAATTACAATTCTGTGATGATTCTTGCCATACATCAACATGAATTGGCCACAGGCAGACGTGTGTCCCCTCCCTCCTGAACCCCCTCCCACCTCCTTGCCCACCCTCTCCCTGCAAGTTGTCACAGAGCACCGCCTTCAGGCTCCCTGCATCATACATCAAACTCCCACTGGCTATCTATTTTACATATGGTAATGCATATGTTTCAACGCTATTTTCTCAAATTATCCCACGAACAATACTATCTTGGAATTCTGTTGGTCAGAAATGCAATACAAGTCTCACTGGGCTAAAAATCCAGGTGTCAGCAGGACTGCATTCCTTTCTTGAAATTCAAAGGAAGAATCCTCTTCCTTCTTTTCCCTGCATTCCTTGGCTCATGGCCCCCCATCATCCATCTCCAACATCAGCAGCCTTGCTTCTCTCTGACCCTTTTTCCATCATTCTATCTTTTTGACTATAGGTGGAAGTAAATCTGTTTCTCTGCTTTTAAGGACCCATGAGCTTCCCTGGTGGCTCAGAAGGTAAAGAATCTGCCAGCAATGTGGGAGACCTGGGTTCAATCCTTGGGTTGGGAAGATCTCCTGGAGAAGGTAATAGTAACCCACTCCAGTATTCTTGCCTAGAGAATCCCATGGGCAAAGGAACCTAGTAGGCTACAGTCCATGGAGTCACCAAGAGTCAGAAGACACAACTGAGCAACTAACACTTTCAGTTTGTGATTACATTGGTCCCACGCAATAATCCAGGATAATCACGCCATCTCAAGCTCTGTAACTTAATTACACCTTGAAAGTCGCCTTTGTCACATGAAGTAACTATTCACAGGTTCTGGAGGTGGGGACACTGTGGACATCTTTGCAGGTGCCATGATTCACTGGGATAAAAAGCCTGGTTGCAGACTCTGCTCATCTACAGACCTGGATGCCTGCCAGACCATCAGCAATGTGAACTAGGGTAGAAGTGGGCTCAGGTTTCCTAATGAAATGGAGGGGCAGAGGTTTTGGTGTTTTTTTGATGTCTCTGTCTTCTGCTTCTGGCAGGGAGCAGCCGGGTCAGAAAGAAGGATGCATAGAGTCAGCCCTGGTGTTCACCTCAAGGTGCATCCTGGACCAGCTCGCAGCAATGGGCATGATGTGCAGGGGCTGAGAACTGACCTCAGAACTGGTCAGAGTTCATGCAATGCCCAAGGCCTATGTAGACTTGCCCTTCACATTGTTTAATCCTCCTCCACAACAAATACCTTCCTCTAACTCTAGTCAAAAGCTTTCCAGAGTGTGATTCTCCTGCAAACCTGGATTTTCCTCTCCACTTTACCACCCTGCTCCTACCCGCATCCCAGCAGAATGTCTTTAGGAGATGATCTTTGGAAAAGATCTGATGCTTAAATATAGAGCAAGGTGAATGATTATCAGGGTTAACGTATTCTTTTTTTCCCCAGGGGTTTTGCACTTTAATAGGGAATCATCTCTTAACCCAAAGGAAAGAATCGGTAATGGTGGGCTCCCACTAGTCACGAACAGGCTAAAGGGGACAAGGAGGGCCTCCAGGCACATCTCAAATCAAACCACATGGGTGGCCACCTTCTTTAATTATGGCCAAGTACATAGGACGGGCTCCCAATAAGTAAAAGACACTTCACTTCTCTGCCTGCCTCCAACTTTGCCTTTGAAGCTGTGAATTCCAGCTGCTCCTCCCCAGCAGGCACTGCCTCACTGTTGAGCTTCACACCAGAACATCCTCACCCCCACCTCTCACATCTCTGATTTGGGGAAACACTCTGGCCAACTTCCTGTCAAATCTCACCAAAGACACCTGCATCAAAGGAGGAAGCCTAGTCACAGCCACCTCTTTAAATCGACCTGACAACCTACCTGAACATGTGGAGAGGAGGGTGGAAGGGGTGCATATTGGCAGCTGAGAAATTAGAAAGCTTAATAGCTATTCTCTGTATTTAACTTTTATGATTCTGCAGTCCTTGAAACATTAATAATCTATTTGATGGCATCTGAGATCCACCCCCAACCCCAGCTCTAGAAAGCTCGATGCTTAAAAGAGACCTTTCAGGGGATTGGCAAGCAGATTTTTGTTCCTTTCTTTATGACTTTGCACTCCTACCTCTGTTAGACACCGTGAAAGGTTTTCCATCGCACAGACAAGTTTCCTCTCATTGATTGGAACCTTTTAGCTGGGCCTCGGGCACTATCACTCCCCAGCACTGCGCTGGACTTGCTGACAGCTGAGAAGCATTCTGATGGTCAACACACCCATCAGCAAGAAGTTTCAAGATTCCAGAGCAGCTCTGTGCAATGTGAAAGCCAGCTTCTCCACCCTCGTCCTATGGAGTTGGGCTGGTCCACAGCGTTCTCTCTACAATGTGCCATCAAAGAGCACTGGTGCTCTGAAGCATTTTTAAAAGACGGTTCTTGAGGGACTTTCTGAAAACAAATGAGATAACAGTCAGTGGTAGCGAGTGAAATGGCTAGCCCTGTCTGTGTTGTTCCCAATACTCAGGTACAGCCCTGGCTGAAATAGATGGTTTCCTACAGAAGAGAGCTTCTGTAATTCGGTGAGTCTGTGTTCCCAATTTATAGTCAGCTAGCCCCCATGCACAGCGAGGCACAATCAGGTGATGACTGGGGTTCTCATCTCTACAACAAAATGAAAACAAAATGTTCTCACCAAAGGAAAACAGAAGGAAGAAAGAGAATAAAAATAAAGAACAGGAAAGACATTTACAAAAATAAATCTAGCAACTCCACTCCTAGGATATACTCAAGAGAATTGAAAACATATGTTCACACAAGAACTTGGAGAGAGGCATGTTCATAGCTAGCTGCATTATAGCATAATAGCTAAGAAGGAGAAACAACCCAGATGTCCATCCATTGATGAATGTGGAAATAAAATGTGTATATGCGGACAACGGAATATCATTAAGTCACGAAGGAGACGTGGGTACTGATACATACTACAACATGGCTGAACTTTTGAAAACATGCTAAGTGAAAGTCAGACATAAAAGATCATATGTTGTATGATGCTACTAGTTTGAAATGTCCAAAATGGGCAAATCCATAGAGATAGAAGTAGATCAGTGGTTGTGAGGGGCAAAGGGAAGGGTGGAATGGTGAGTGACTGTTGATGTGTTCAAGGTTTCTTTGTGGGGTGATGAGTAGGTTCTGGAATTAGATAGTGGTGATGGCTGTACTACTATGTGAATATTTTAATACATAAAAACAGTGATTTGTGCACTTTAAATGGGTGGATTTTATGGTATGTGAATCATATCTCAATTTAAAAAGCATTTTAAATTAAAATTAGTTGCAGTACAAGTAGGACACACAGGGAGAAAGACATCAAGAATGAAGAGTGACCAGGACTAGGGAACAGAATACACAAGGATCACTCATTCATGCAACAAGATTTAATAAGCACCTACTCCATCAGGCATTGTTCCAAACAGAGCCAGCTTAGAGCAAATGAGAGAAAAGTGGTTCCCACACTCTTGAAGGGTACCGTGCAGTGGGAGAGACAGACATTAATACAACAATGATACAGATAACTACGAGATTATAATAGATGGATGGATAGATTGATGACTGATTGATAGATAATAGAAAAAATAAATTACACTTTTTAAGTGTGGACTCCTACTATATTATGCAATATCACCTAATAAATTCTCTTAAGTCAGACTCCTGGGACAGTAAAAATGAATCCTCAATAATGAAGACATACCAGGTGTTCTCAGACCTTAAGTCAAAAGCCTTTCCCCTGGAGACATCAACAGTAATAAATGAAAGAGCAACTGATCCATCATTCTTATCAGTGATGGGACAACCCAGAGTGGATGGTCATCTCCTCCTTTGTGAGCAGTGGCAGACCCAGGAGGCAACCACTAAGATGGGATCAGAGAACCACAGGGAACCACAGACTTGGACTCACTTTAGAGCTGCAGAAAACAGACCCTGGGAAGCAAAGTGAGTCAACTTATGATGACAGAACTGAGACTTGAAAGAAGATCACAGGAAGTCTGTGTTCCAGAGCCTCAGCTCCTTAAACACCAGCAACTTGCTCACCTGCTGGAAAGTGAACCACTGTAAAGCAGTATCAGATAATCATGGGCTAGTGTACATTCCCATCAAGGTAATCGACTTTCAAATCAGCAGAAGTCTTAAGGAGGGTGAATTCTCAATGGAAGATGGAAACTGAAATTCCAAGGACAAAAAGACAGACTTTTGTGGTCTGGCATGCCTTTGACTCCCTCCACCCATGAAGTCCATGGGGTGGACTTCAAAGCACCAAGGCACCAAAGGCCACTTGGGGCTTATTTCTCTTTACATCATTATTCATTGCCCATTTAAATGGCACCATGTACAGTCCTTCTGTTTGGCATATATATGAAGCTGGACTGTAAATTCTTTTTCTCTGGCTTAAGCTTCCGTGTTGAGAAGGTACTCAAAGTCTTCTGGTATCCGCCGCCTGTGTGAACTCTTCCAGGAGTAGCTGGAGGAGAGGGAGGACCACAAGGGACCTCAGAGCCCCGACAAGTCCTCAGCTGTCCACACGGAGAGAGCCCGTCTGTTCCTCAACCCAATTCTCCGTCACCAGACACTGATCCTGCAAATCTGGCTTCCGGGTCTCCTTCAGGTGAGTAAAATGTATACTTTACTGAGCACCCACAGCACATTGGGAAATATTCTGGTCATGGAGGATGGAGATGAATCCAACCCATCGCTGCCTTCAACAAGAGTGCAGGTATGGAATGATTCATGATGATGCCAAGTCTAGATACAGAGGTGGCTTCCTAAGAAGGCAGAGTCCCCTTGCCACCCACTTTCCTGCCCCGACTGTGTATTCTGCCATTTGAAACACTAGTGCCACAAGGCGGTTGTTGCTATTTAATAGCTAAGTTGTATCCAATTCTTTTGTGACCCCATGGACTATAGCTCGCCAGGCTCCTCTGTCCATAGGATTCTCCAGGCAAGAGTACTGGAGTGGGTTGCCATTTCCTTCTCCAAGGGATCTTCCCAACCCAGGGATCGAACTCGCATCTTCTGCAATGCAGGTGGATTCTTTACCACCCAGCCACCTGGGAAGCCCAGGGCTACAAGGTAGTCTATGTAAAAAGCAAACTGTGGGCAAGTCTGACTGTGAAATGTAATGTCAGATTAAGAAAATGATAAGATGAAAGCTATCTCCCCACCTGGCTGGGGGCCTTGGATGTGCATCTTTAACCCTGATTCTTGCATTAACTGCCTACATGGGCTCAAGAGTTCATATGATCAACTTTATATTTTCCTACATACAACTTTATCATTTTGTTTCCAGATTGCTCTCTTAAGAAGCTGGTTTCGTGATACTCTGTCAACCTAGCAGACTACTTTCCCCAGTTTCACTCCCTCTCTCTTTCTCTACACGCACATGCACACACACGCACACACAGGCCTCCCTCTTTAAACGGTTAACCAGAGGGACTCTGAATGAACTGTTGTCTCTTTCACAACTAATTGACAGTGATGGCAATGTCTGCTGGGCTTTCTAAATCATGGCAGTCTTTTCATTTTTGAGGCCACCCTGCTAGTCCTCATACCAGCTATTCTAAGACCTCACCACACATTTCTCAGCCTTCCCTACAGCTCTCAATTGCAAAAGCACGCATAGCATGGTCTAGTGAATAGTTTAGAGTAATAGGCTTTGAGTCTGGCTGCTTAGATTCAAGCCACTTAAACTCTCTAATATTTGACTTTTTATCTATAAGACATGGGCTTCCCTGGTGGCTCAGATGGTAAGGAGTCCACCTGCAGTACAGGAGACCCAAGTTCAATGCCTGAGTTGGGAAGATCCCCTGGAGAAGGGAATGGCTACCCACTCCAGTATTCCTGCCTGGAGAATTCCATGAACAGAGGAGTTTGGTGGGCTATAGTCCATGGGGTTGCANGACATGGGCTTCCCTGGTGGCTCAGATGGTAAGGAGTCCACCTGCAGTACAGGAGACCCAAGTTCAATGCCTGAGTTGGGAAGATCCCCTGGAGAAGGGAATGGCTACCCACTCCAGTATTCCTGCCTGGAGAATTCCATGAACAGAGGAGTTTGGTGGGCTATAGTCCATGGGGTTGCAGAGAGTCTAACTTTACAATAACAGATTCTCTGGTTCACTATAAGACTTGAGTGCTCATCGATGCAATTGACAAACACCATTTCGGTATCTATGTGCCAGGTACTCATCTCAGAGGGACTATCGGACCAGGAGGTATGACAGGAAGCAAGATAACTGAGGTCCCTGTGTTCATGAAACTTGTATTCCCTTGGGGGGATGGGCATGATGATACCTATCTCAATACTGAGATGAGGTTAATGAGATGTTCCCTTATCTCCTTTAATCCACATTAGGACTCTACTTTTCTCATCATATATATTTAGAAATGTTAGCTTTTATGATAATTTTTACTACCACTTCATAGAGTTTACCCAGGCATAAATTCCCTGGAATTTCCCAAACCTGTCTTCATCCACTCCTATCCTTACTGCTGCAACAAAAAGTTGTGATGCATGAAGCCACCAGCAGGAAATAAGACTAGACCTTCCACCCTGGCCATCACCTTAGCCCTCATCTCTGACATCCTAGACTAACTAGAATGGGGAATTTCCCCTTTGCCATGATGCTGGAGAGAGGAGGGAAGGACAAGAACCTTGAGGTCTGAATTGGCCTCGGCATCTTATAAACTATTATAAGGTGATAGAAATCAGAGAATCTGATTCATTGTTCATTACTTCCCTCCCATGAGACCGTGAGCCCCTGATGGCAGAGAATCCAGTATATTGTGTGCTTACAGCACCTTGATTATTACAAATACTCAACAAATTAATGAGCTGGCACAAGGCCTGAACTTCAAAGAATGGGTACAATTGAGATGGACCAAAGCCGTAAATCAGGGTTCCCCAAACTTTCAGTGTGCAGCAGAAGTGTCTAGGGGGCTTATAACGTACCCATTCCCAATTCGAACCCAGCAGGTCCTACTCAGTCTGGGACTCTCCATTGTTAATGAGCATGAGCAAGGATCCTCTTGAGTTGGTCCACAGAAACATGGTCACAGCCTTTTCCCTAACTTCTCTGATTCTCCCTGAGCAACCTTTCCTCTGAAACCGCCGTGCTCCAAGTTGGTGCCACATGTTTTCCAAGTGTTTAGAAGTGTTTGAAGTGTTTCCTGTTTTTCATGCTTCAAGGGCATATCTCTCAAGCCTGCTGTGAGTTACTGTTGTTGTTCAGTTGCTAAGTCGTGTCCAACTTTTTGCAGCCTCATGGACTGCAGCACACCCGGCTCCCCTGTCCTTCGCTATCCCCCTGAGCTTGCTCAAATTCATGTCCATTGAGTCGGTGATGCTATCTCACAATCTCACCCTCTGCTGACTCCTTCTCCTTTTGCCTTCAGTCTTTTCCAGCATCATGGTCTTTTCCAGCATCACGGTCTTTTTCAGTGAGTCAATGCTTCACATCATGTGGCCAAAGTACTAGGGTTTCAGCTTCAGCATCAGTCCTTCCAATGAATATTCAGGACTGATTTCCTTTAGGATTGACTGGTTTGATCTCCTTGCAGTCCAAGGGACTATCAAGAGTCTTCTCCAATCCCATAGTTCAAAAGCATCAATTTTTTGCCACTCAGGTTTCTTTATAGTCCAACTCTCACTAAAAACTAATAACATCATATTAGTTCAATGTAATAACATAACAATTCAATATACTGTCAAATGATCACCACAGTATCTAGTTACTATCCATCACCACACAGAGTACAATCTTTTTTTTCTGGTGAGAACACCTTTTGTGATCTTACCTCTTAGCAACTTTCAAATATACAATGTAATGTTATTAACGATAGTCACAATTCTGTACTCAGTGGTCCTCAACCAGTTTGGCATCAGGGACTGGTTTCATGAAAGACAGGTTTTTCCATGGACTGGGGGTGGGGATGGTTTCAGGATGATTCAAGCACATTACATTTATTGTGCACTTTACTTGTATTATGATTACATCAGCTCCACTTCAGATCATCAGGGGTTAGATCCCAGAGGTTGGGGTTTATACATTATATCTTCCCCATGACTTCATTTCATAACTGGAAGTTTGTACTTTTTGATTATGTTTTTTTTTTTTTTCTTTATCTGTCCCTTCAATACCCGTTACACTACCAAATAAATATTTGCCAAGGCAACTGTTAAGATGGAGACTTTGAGGTTCTGGAAGATAGGAACTCTACCTTAGATTTTTGAAAATTCCCCCCTATCCTGGTACTATGCTGCCAAATACCCTAATGGCATCTATGGCTCAAAGAAGCATGGAGTTTTGAGTCCTGGCATGGTTTTGAAATATTAAGTGACTTACAACTTAGTTTCCTTCTGTATTTGCCTAATTTTACTTTAAGTTGAGGGTCTGTGCAAATATATATGAAGGCTCTCATTTGGACACCAAGTTGCTATTTACCTCCTCATCCTCCAGGACAGAGGGCACTTGTTCAGATGTGGATAGCTTGTCAAGATGCTCCACTGTCTTCATCTATGCCCTGCCACACAGCTGGAAGAGCTGTTTTGCTAGCGGACACCAGGGTAAAGAAAATGCACCTGGAGTTCAAGAATATCTGAGAAAGTGGTACTCAGGAGCACACCAATGGCTGGATCTACTCCTGATCACCACCCTGGAAGGTGTCCTACCCCAGGGATGCTGGTGGTAAAGAACTCTCCTGCCAATGTAGGAGAAATGAGATGCACAGGAGACGAAGGTTCGGAGCCTGGGTTGGGAAGATCCCCTGGAGAAGGCCATGGCAACCCACTCCAGTATTCTTGTCTGGAGAATCCCATGGACAGAGGAGCCTGGGGGTCGATAATCCATGGGATCGCAAAGAGTCAGATACAACTGAAGTGACTTAGGATGGATGGAAGTTTCCTTAGCTCATCCTGCTAATTCTCAGAGAGGAAGAATTCACACTAAATCTACATTCTCGATTCTACATTGGGCTTTATTAGATCATGATGCATTTTGCTTGGTATGCACACGTGGGATGTCTCAGCTTACATCTTTAGTGAAACTCTATCTGTGTCTGCCTCTGCTGCAGGGTTCTGTTAGATCTGGGGCAGTTCGACCTATATGCTTGGAGGATATTAAGCAGGTTCCTAACACAGGACGCATGCAGTCACTTTGCCAGCTAAGGAAGCAGTCCAGAAAGTGAGGAATGCTTGACAACCCCCAGGGCAAGGACCCGTAGTGCTGACCCCAGGAGGGGTGGCTGGAGACTTGCCGGTATGTTTGTTCAAAACAAGTTTTCATTAATACAGGTTCTGCGCAACCTGAATAGAAAACCAGAGTTTCCAAGGAATCTCCAGGTTGTTTTTTCATCTGTCTACAAAATGAACCACACTCCTGTCTTAATGAAAATGCTACTCAATTACTATGATTTTATTAACAAGACAAGTGTAGCTAGTGTGTAACAATGCAAGAGTTATAATTCCAAGGGGATTTTTAGAAGCTAATTCTAAATTCAGAATGCAAAGCAAAAGTTTTATTAGCCTCTTCCCTGCAAAGAATACTTTAACTCTGTGTTGCAAAAATAATTTGGATTTGGTGTCTGGGTGATTAAAGCCTTTAAGGTTGCAACAGTCATCAGTACATTATAGAATCATGAAGAACTTAACAACTGAAGATACTTTAAACTATAATCCTAGTTTTTGTCCATATGAAGCAAGTACACCCAAGCACATTACACTATGTGTCCATAGTGTTATGGGCACTGTGTGCCAATATGTGCCCAATTCCCTCTCCATCTGGGTTGTATGATAAGTAGTATAAGACTTCTACAGACTTAAAATCTAGGCTCAAGGATGAAGACCTAATGGCAGGTCCCCCGGACATGGATTAGGCCTGAGCAAGGGAGAGGGAAGAAGTTTTTAACTGGATATAAGATTGATATTTTAAACATAACTGAATTGAAAGTGAAAGTCCCTCTGTCACGTCCAACTCTTTGCGACCCCATGGACCATACAGTCCATGGAATTCTCCAGGCCAGAGTACTAGAGTGGGTAGCCTATCCCTTCTCCACGGGATCTTCCCGACCCAGGAATCAGACCAGGGTCTCCTGCATTGCAGGCAGATTCTTTACCAACTGAGATGTGAGGGGAGCTCATAAATGAATTGGAGCTCATAAATAACTGCTTAATAACTGAAAGTGAATCTTCACTATCCAAATAGGACTTTGTCTAGAGCTGAAAGTGACTTTGAGGACACAGGATCTCTCAGAGAATTTACAAAGATGCCATGAAGGGATATCTGCCCAGAGATATTAGGAAATGAGGGCTGAGAAAAAATAAAGTCATTTCCTATGTGTACCCTGTTGAGTTTAGTGCATTTAATGTACAAGCAACAGAAATAAAACGGATCTAGTCCAATATTACAGGAATTTCCTGAATAAGTAATATGTAGAGCATAGTGCTAGGAACACAGTAAGGAAATAAAAAGTGGGAAAACCTGTCACAGCCTTTATGAAAGTTATAATTAAAAATGGAAAACACTTGCAAAGAACTGCAAGTATGGATCACAGACTGTAAGTAGAAAGCCACAAGAGGAGGCCACCAAGCACCATGTCCCTGGGGACCCAAGGCACGTGCCCCTTACGCTGGGGACACCGGCCCACGATCTGTCCAGGCAGGCAGGTCTGGAGGACCCCGGGGGCCTGAGGGACCCAGACTCTGGCCCTGTCTGCACCTCCTGCCGGCTGGAGCCAGAAACTTGGAGTTCCCAGTTCACAAGTGGACAAACTAACTTGTCGTCACCTCTCCTCTCCACTTCAGTTTGTTTGGAATCTAAATGTAAGTACTTCACAAGAAGCCAGGAAAAAAAAAATTGTTTTGGATAAAGTTTTGTTATGTTTCTGGCTGAGAAATATAGATGCTGGAAAACAATGCATTTTTTTTTTGCAGGATTCAGTCATTTATGGACAAAAGAGGAACAGACATCTTAATCTGTCCAGTGTCCCCATACCTAGGACTTAACACAGTTAGAAAGAAATAACTACCATGATAAACTTACAAAGTGATACAGATTCTGACAAAACTTTCAAGAAGGAAACAGCATTTGATCTTGACCTTGAAGAGAGTTAGCGAATAGGAAAGAGTAGGCAGGATAATGAAAGAACATCTCGTGGGCTCAAAGTCTCCATCATGACCTGGGTGTTTGTTAACAGCAAACAGTCCAAAGGCTCAATCTGCATGTGAACACTTAGTAAATCTCTCTCTTACATTGAAAATTGCTGGTAAAACCTATTGCTGGTATATTTCAGTTTCCCCATTGGAAGTTCCCTGTGTCTGGGAATTCAGCTTGCTTCTTTCCAGCCACAGAACATTCAGGAAAAACTGTAGCCAAGAGGAGCTGGATTTAAACTTTCAAAAAATGTTAGAAACATTAAACTGACTTCATATCATAATTCAAACCGCCATAGACTCATGGTGCAGTCACCTCACTGTTCTCTATCCTAATCCCTTGACTTACATCCTTGTCATTTTCTACTGCATTTCTGCTGCCTTTTTTGGACACCTTTCTTCTGAAATCTGTGAAATTTTTCTGCGTTTATGATGAGTGCCATGAAGGATTTGACAGAGAAATCTAATAAGATTGTAAACTCCTGGAGGCAGAGGCCTTTCCAACGTAACTCCATTGCAGAGTTTCTAGTGCGTTGCCGGAACATGTGTTTAACAAAGGTTTTCAAATTAATGGATTAAGTGCCACCGCTGAATGGGAACGATTCATCATGCTAACTAATAAAAGACCATACAGGATGCATTTCCTCAAAAGAGCTTTGTACATGCTGAATAATTATTGGAATGATAATAAGTAACTTAAGAAATGTTCTGGGGTCCACAGAGTTGTTTTGGCTATCCTACAAGGTCAGAGCACCTCATAAAAGTGATGGATGCTTTCTGCCTTCCGCTAAGCTGACAGCCCTCATCTCACACTGCAGTTTATGGTTCCTGACCCCGCATTCCGCAGCCGACCGGGAAGGGCCATGTTTCTGTGAGCCAGCTCCAATAAGCTACCTGAAAACTTCCCTGGGGAGGCAGGCGGCAGGCAGGCAGAGAAGGGTCCCCTGGAGCCTGCTGGGCCTCCCCTGCGCCTTCCCCAAACTNCAGGAGCACACCAATGGCTGGATCTACTCCTGATCACCACCCTGGAAGGTGTCCTACCCCAGGGATGCTGGTGGTAAAGAACTCTCCTGCCAATGTAGGAGAAATGAGATGCACAGGAGACGAAGGTTCGGAGCCTGGGTTGGGAAGATCCCCTGGAGAAGGCCATGGCAACCCACTCCAGTATTCTTGTCTGGAGAATCCCATGGACAGAGGAGCCTGGGGGTCGATAATCCATGGGATCGCAAAGAGTCAGATACAACTGAAGTGACTTAGGATGGATGGAAGTTTCCTTAGCTCATCCTGCTAATTCTCAGAGAGGAAGAATTCACACTAAATCTACATTCTCGATTCTACATTGGGCTTTATTAGATCATGATGCATTTTGCTTGGTATGCACACGTGGGATGTCTCAGCTTACATCTTTAGTGAAACTCTATCTGTGTCTGCCTCTGCTGCAGGGTTCTGTTAGATCTGGGGCAGTTCGACCTATATGCTTGGAGGATATTAAGCAGGTTCCTAACACAGGACGCATGCAGTCACTTTGCCAGCTAAGGAAGCAGTCCAGAAAGTGAGGAATGCTTGACAACCCCCAGGGCAAGGACCCGTAGTGCTGACCCCAGGAGGGGTGGCTGGAGACTTGCCGGTATGTTTGTTCAAAACAAGTTTTCATTAATACAGGTTCTGCGCAACCTGAATAGAAAACCAGAGTTTCCAAGGAATCTCCAGGTTGTTTTTTCATCTGTCTACAAAATGAACCACACTCCTGTCTTAATGAAAATGCTACTCAATTACTATGATTTTATTAACAAGACAAGTGTAGCTAGTGTGTAACAATGCAAGAGTTATAATTCCAAGGGGATTTTTAGAAGCTAATTCTAAATTCAGAATGCAAAGCAAAAGTTTTATTAGCCTCTTCCCTGCAAAGAATACTTTAACTCTGTGTTGCAAAAATAATTTGGATTTGGTGTCTGGGTGATTAAAGCCTTTAAGGTTGCAACAGTCATCAGTACATTATAGAATCATGAAGAACTTAACAACTGAAGATACTTTAAACTATAATCCTAGTTTTTGTCCATATGAAGCAAGTACACCCAAGCACATTACACTATGTGTCCATAGTGTTATGGGCACTGTGTGCCAATATGTGCCCAATTCCCTCTCCATCTGGGTTGTATGATAAGTAGTATAAGACTTCTACAGACTTAAAATCTAGGCTCAAGGATGAAGACCTAATGGCAGGTCCCCCGGACATGGATTAGGCCAGAGCAAGGGAGAGGGAAGAAGTTTTTAACTGGATATAAGATTGATATTTTAAACATAACTGAATTGAAAGTGAAAGTCCCTCTGTCACGTCCAACTCTTTGCGACCCCATGGACCATACAGTCCATGGAATTCTCCAGGCCAGAGTACTAGAGTGGGTAGCCTATCCCTTCTCCACGGGATCTTCCCGACCCAGGAATCAGACCAGGGTCTCCTGCATTGCAGGCAGATTCTTTACCAACTGAGATGTGAGGGGAGCTCATAAATGAATTGGAGCTCATAAATAACTGCTTAATAACTGAAAGTGAATCTTCACTATCCAAATAGGACTTTGTCTAGAGCTGAAAGTGACTTTGAGGACACAGGATCTCTCAGAGAATTTACAAAGATGCCATGAAGGGATATCTGCCCAGAGATATTAGGAAATGAGGGCTGAGAAAAAATAAAGTCATTTCCTATGTGTACCCTGTTGAGTTTAGTGCATTTAATGTACAAGCAACAGAAATAAAACGGATCTAGTCCAATATTACAGGAATTTCCTGAATAAGTAATATGTAGAGCATAGTGCTAGGAACACAGTAAGGAAATAAAAAGTGGGAAAACCTGTCACAGCCTTTATGAAAGTTATAATTAAAAATGGAAAACACTTGCAAAGAACTGCAAGTATGGATCACAGACTGTAAGTAGAAAGCCACAAGAGGAGGCCACCAAGCACCATGTCCCTGGGGACCCAAGGCACGTGCCCCTTACGCTGGGGACACCGGCCCACGATCTGTCCAGGCAGGCAGGTCTGGAGGACCCCGGGGGCCTGAGGGACCCAGACTCTGGCCCTGTCTGCACCTCCTGCTGGCTGGAGCCAGAAACTTGGAGTTCCCAGTTCACAAGTGGACAAACTAACTTGTCGTCACCTCTCCTCTCCACTTCAGTTTGTTTGGAATCTAAATGTAAGTACTTCACAAGAAGCCAGGAAAAAAAAAATTGTTTTGGATAAAGTTTTGTTATGTTTCTGGCTGAGAAATATAGATGCTGGAAAACAATGCATTTTTTTTTTGTAGGATTCAGTCATTTATGGACAAAAGAGGAACGGACATCTTAATCTGTCCAGTGTCCCCATACCTAGGACTTAACACAGTTAGAAAGAAATAACTACCATGATAAACTTACAAAGTGATACAGATTCTGACAAAACTTTCAAGAAGGAAACGGCATTTGATCTTGACCTTGAAGAGAGTTAGCGAATAGGAAAGAGTAGGCAGGATAATGAAAGAACATCTCGTGGGCTCAAAGTCTCCATCATGACCTGGGTGTTTGTTAACAGCAAACAGTCCAAAGGCTCAATCTGCATGTGAACACTTAGTAAATCTCTCTCTCACATTGAAAATTGCTGGTAAAACCTATTGCTGGTATATTTCAGTTTCCCCATTGGAAGTTCCCTGTGTCTGGGAATTCAGCTTGCTTCTTTCCAGCCACAGAACATTCAGGAAAAACTGTAGCCAAGAGGAGCTGGATTTAAACTTTCAAAAAATGTTAGAAACATTAAACTGACTTCATATCATAATTCAAACCGCCATAGACTCATGGTGCAGTCACCTCACTGTTCTCTATCCTAATCCCTTGACTTACATCCTTGTCATTTTCTACTGCATTTCTGCTGCCTTTTTTGGACACCTTTCTTCTGAAATCTGTGAAATTTTTCTGCGTTTATGATGAGTGCCATGAAGGATTTGACAGAGAAATCTAATAAGATTGTAAACTCCTGGAGGCAGAGGCCTTTCCAACGTAACTCCATTGCAGAGTTTCTAGTGCGTTGCCGGAACATGTGTTTAACAAAGGTTTTCAAATTAATGGATTAAGTGCCACCGCTGAATGGGAACGATTCATCATGCTAACTAATAAAAGACCATACAGGATGCATTTCCTCAAAAGAGCTTTGTACATGCTGAATAATTATTGGAATGATAATAAGTAACTTAAGAAATGTTCTGGGGTCCACAGAGTTGTTTTGGCTATCCTACAAGGTCAGAGCACCTCATAAAAGTGATGGATGCTTTCTGCCTTCCGCTAAGCTGACAGCCCTCATCTCACACTGCAGTTTATGGTTCCTGACCCCGCATTCCGCAGCCGACCGGGAAGGGCCGTGTTTCTGTGAGCCAGCTCCAATAAGCTACCTGAAAACTTCCCTGGGGAGGCAGGCGGCAGGCAGGCAGAGAAGGGTCCCCTGGAGCCTGCTGGGCCTCCCCTGCGCCTTCCCCAAACTTGCCCCATATTCGATGGTGATGTCTGTGACAGACAACAGCACTAATCTTCTCGGGAACACCCCAGAACACAGCTCATCTGTGCTTCTAGGCTGGATTTTGCAGTAAATAGAAGATGGCACCCAACCCCCTCTAGCGTGCCAAGAGTGTGGCTGGTCTATGCGATACCCAGGCAGCTGGCACACACGGGCGCTCTCTGGGGCCACTGCAGAAGCTGTGAATCGTGCTCTGGGGGTAGGCAGGAGGTGGAATCTGCATTATAATATGTGCTCCAGTGCTGTGGGGAAGGATCCTACACTTTGTCCAAGATGCCACCAGGCACAGAAGCCAGCATCTCTAAGATTTGTTGTTCAACATCCACACACAGGTCTGTAGTCCAGAAACCTGCCTTAAGTAGGGAGTACCAACCTCATGGGCAGTGTGTGAAAGCTGTTCAGTGGCCAGACTCTTCCCTGGCCCCTGTGGAAGGCCCTGGATGTGTTCAAGGAGTCGCCTAAGCCATTTGTAAAACGGAAGACCCCTTGCTAATTGACAGGTCTGAGATGATGGTGTGGCCCTTTAAATTACCTTGGCATTAATTGCCTGGACAGGTTGTTCACTCAAATTGCCCTGGCTCGCTAATAACCCGAGCGGGCTGGTGTTTTAAATGACCATGGCACTAATGGGCCAGGCTGGCCACTATTTCACATCATCCTGGCACTAATGGCCTGGAAAGGGGGCTTGCTTTGCAGATTAACGATTGTCCTCCAAATGGCAAAGGATTATGGAAAAAAGAAAGAAAAACAAGCATTTGCAGAGGAAAAAGAAAGAAGTTTTACTTCTCTTCTCTTTCTGAGCCTCCCATGTCTCATGAAAAGCACTGGAGGGCTCTGCCTTTTCTAAGAGAACATACACCTCTCTTCTCTCCATACTAACCACAGGCCACCCTTACTTTTTTTCTTTTTATTAAAATATATAACTGCTGCTAAGTCACTTCAGTCGTGTCTGACCCTGTGTGACCCCAGAGACGGCAGCCCACCAGGTCCCCCGTCCCTGGGATTCTCCAGGCAAGAACACTGGAGCGGGTTGCCATTTCCTTCTCCAGTGCGTGACAGTGAAAAGTGAAAGTGAAATCGCTCAGTCGTGTCTGACTCTTAGCGACCCCAGGGACTGCAGCCCTCCAGGCTCCTCCGTCCATGGGATTTTCCAGGCAAAAATACTGGAGTGGGGTGCCATTGCCTTCTCCAAAAACATATAACTACAGTTCACTAAAGAAGAAACATGTCCTCTCATTCAGCAACAGTTTCTCCAATTACTGCTCTTTCCTAGCCTACTCCATCTCATCTCCAAAGTATTTACTCACCAAGCACTGACTGACTGAGTGACTGCCTTCCATGTTCAAGGTGCCTACCGAGTCTGTGGGGACAGAGATATGGAAACATAGACCCCACTCTTGCTGCTGCTGCTGCTTCGTCACTTCAGTCCTGTCTGACTCTTTGTGACCCCATGGGCTGTGGCCTGCCAGGCTCCTCGGTCCATGGAGATTCTCCAGGCAAGAATACTGGAGTGGGTTGCCATGCCCTGCTCCAGAGGATCTTCCCAACCCAGGAATCGAACCCAGGTCTTCCACATTGCAGACAGGTTCTTTACCTTCAGAGCCACCAGGGAAGCCCAGATCCTACCCCTAGGAACTCCGATTTAAATCAAGGAAACAGAGAGCCATTTATAAATAACTGCTTTGCTCCATGATGAGTGTTGTGGCAGAGGAAGTCAGTAGTCCAGATGGGCTGGAAAAGCTTCATCCTAGAGGAGAGTCTGAAGGCAACAGGATGAGTTCCTCAAGATAAGATGTGGGGGGGAGGGTATTACAGAAAGAGAGATTATGTAGAATCTCTGAATTCATGAAAAAGCACAACTGCAAAGCAAAGCTTCTGGGCACAGTCAAGGGCAAGGCTGGAATGACAGGCGGGAGCCAGACATTAAGAGCTTTGGGAGAGAGGAGTGAGATTTGAGAAAATCTCCCAGATGGAGGCTCTTAGATCTGAGGACTGGCCGAGTGGGGTCTGAGGAGATGGAGGGGTGGAGGAGGGCTTCTGGCTTCAGAGGTCAAAAATTGGGTACCTGGTGCTGTCCTTCACAGAAATAAGTTTACAGGAAGGACCCAGGCTGGGATGGAGAAGGAGGGGCAATAGAATCCTTAAAAGAAGAGAGTGGTTCTCTGTTTCTCTCCATCAATTGTATTTCACCTGTCCATTGCCCAGAGATGTATGAAGCAAACAGCGCTGGATACACTGAGAGAGAGGCCTGTTTCATGAGGGATATTCTTGGATTTCATCGTGAAAACCATCCTCCCCATGCAGCATGGGGGCTTGGATCTTTAAAAAAAAAAATAGTGCAGAGAGTTTGGTTCCCACGGTTAACAAGAATAAGACACCCAGTCTAACATCAATCCCCTCCCTCCTCCTTCCATTCTAGCTCATGTCCATGGCAATCACATTTGCAGTGGTTCTCTCAGGAGATAGTTTAGTGATGTGTGCTTTTTTTTTTTTTTTTGCCTTTTGCTTTCTCTTCTTCTTCCAATCAGTGTAGTAATATGAAGAGAAGTTTTTAAAAGGACAGGGTATCTATCCAAGAGTAACTATTACTGGAAATCTAAATGCCACCAATGTATTTTGACGAGTGAAATAGAATTTCAGATTTACAGGTTTGCAAGATTAAGTAAATGAGCGGAGGGGGTGATTGTATGAAAACAGGGTTTTTACAGCATTGACTGAATTCACTGGAATAGAGATTGAGAACCTATCATCTGCCAAGCCCTGTGCTGGGCACTGTGGGGTCTACAGAAATGTACAAAGCACAGGCCCTGCTGTCAAGGAATTTAATGTTCCAGGCTGGGTTACAACCACTACTCATTGTATTGAAAGCTGCTCCTAACATGAAAAAAAAGCCCTTCACAATGGCCAGACTCTCCAAAGCACGACACAAACATTCCTCTTTTGTAGAACACACTGCTCCTTTTGGAAGGAAAGTTGTTCTTTCATCCAACTGTCAATAGACATAGTGTTTGCTAAGTGTAGGGCACCTTGCTGGGCATAACGGGGGGCTTAAGATGGCAAGACATGGGTCCTGACCTCCAAGGCTTTATCTGTGTACATCTAAAGCCCCTTAATGTCAGAGGAAATATATAGCAACTGCAATATTTTTTGTTAAAATAAACCCTTCTAGGATGTCTGTTAACCCAAGTAATGATTCTTAACTACAACTCATACAGTTTCAGACTTAGAAAGGAGCCTTGAAGTCCCCCAATTTCACAACCATTTATAAAGAGTAGATCTAGAGACACTAGCTACTCTGCCCAAGAATGCACAGATTTATTGTTATTTGGTTGCACACTCAGTCGTGTCCGACTCTTTGCAACCCCATGGACTGTAGCACGCCAGGCTTCCCTGTCCTTCACTGTCTCCCAGAGCTTGCTCAAACTCATGTCCACTGAGTCGGCGATAACATCCAACCATCTCATCCTCTGTCATCCCTTCTCCTCCCACCTTCAATTTTGCCCAGCATCAGGGTCTTTTCCAATGAGTCAGTTCTTTGCATCAGGTGGTCAAAGTATTGGAGCTTCAGTTTCAGCATCAG
>SJYX01013503.1:38849-52028 GCA_006410675.1 Oreotragus oreotragus
CACAACTGAGCAACTGACACTTACTTACCTGTCAATGCAGATATCTGTCATGCCTCCTTCCTAAAAAGTCTCCTCTGCTAACCCATTTATCACCATGCACGCATGCTCAGTCACTTCAGTGGTATTTGACTCTGCGATTCCATGGACCATTGTAAAGCTCCTCTGTCCATGGGATTCTCCAGGCAAGAATACTGGAGTGGGTTGCCATGTCTTCTTCCAGGGGATCTTCCCAACCCAAGGATCAAACCTATGTCACTGTGTCTCAGGCAGATTCTTTACCACTGAGCCACAAGGGGAGTCCCATTTATCAGCACAAATTTGGATAAGTATCCTTGTGGAAGAAAAATCAAGATCTTTCTAGAGACAGCATTTTAAACAAGTAAATTCAAGACTGATTATAATATAGTATCTCTGATAACTATATTCATCAACTTCTCTGATGCTTTTTACAAACTTTATGAAAAGTTACATGTTTTACAAACTCAAGAATTGAATCTGTGTTACCTTTGTAACTCTGAGGCATTTTTCAAAGTAGTAATCTAAACACCCGAGTAGAATACTACTTTGATAACTTTAGAATTCACAAAAGAAGGAAAAATCAAAATTCTTCAACAAAGAGTATCCTAAATGAAAGACAGCATCTAATGTGAATCAATAGATGACATAAATTAATAATTATCTCACATCGAGAGTTCAAGACACTAAAACTGGCCCAAAGATATATGCTTAAAAGAGGCATTTAAAACTAAAGAGATGAAAGAAAAAAATAAGATTAAATGAAGAGATGTAACATCTGAAGAATGGTAATTTAAAAATCCTAAAGCTCGCTGCAAAGAAATATTGATTGGCTACTCCCACAAAAAGAATTCTAAAATTACTCACAAGGAAAAATGTGCTCAGCCATGTGGAACTCAGGAATGGTGGTCAGGGGCGGTGGTGCTAAGGTTGCTGAAGTTAATGGCCTGTCCATCCTAGGTGTACAGGCAGGCTTTACTTAGGGACTTTGCCTCATTGATTGGAAAGCATTCAAGAGTTCCCAGGTATTGGCATTTGGGAAATTATGCCCTTGTCCTTTTCAATCTCAGACGAGTTTCTTCTCAAAAGTGACAATCCCTCTTTCATTTTAATCATGTGCTTCTGTTCTCTCTTTTGAGAAAGCTTGGATTTCTTTTTGCATTGGAAGAGCCCAGATCTTTGAAAACAATGACCTATTCACTGTCCTTTAGGAAACTCACTACTTGGGTAGAGAAAAATCGACTCTATTCATTTCTGTCAAACCTATGTGGTGAAACTAAACATATGTGGATATTAAATAAATTAACAAGTGATGAGTTCTTAGACTGGTATTAGCTGCTAATTCTCTTGTTTTTAATGTTTTTAGATGAATTTGGGAAGGTATCTAAGAAAATGTAACAAACGTAAGTACTTTTGCAACTGTGAATTTCACTTTTTGGAAAGCCCTCAATATTCATATTTCATATCTCACTCGTTTTAGCCTTTAGAGTAAATATAAAGTCAGCTATAGGTTAAGCTGTGTTACTGTTTATATCTCAGTAACAACTAATAAGAATGAATTGCCTGTAGCTGTTTTATCCCTAAATATTCACTGTAAGGACTGTTGCTGAAGCTGAAGTTCCAGTACTTTGCCCACCAGATGCGAAGAAACAACTCACTGGAAAAGACCCTGATGTGGGGAAACACTGAAGACAAAAGAAGGGGCTGGCAGAGGATGAGATGGTTATGTAGCATCACTGACTCAATGGACATGAATTTGAGCAAACTCTGGGTGACAGTGGAGGACAGAGGAGCCTGGCGTGCTGAGTCCATGGAGTCACAGAATTGGACACCACTTAGTGACTGAGCAACAAATTTTATTAATTGTACAGTATACTCACAGAAATTAAAATTATATCTATAAATGTTTTTGGCTTGTTTTTCTTGTTTTTGTTATGAACAATACTAATGATTATATTATCAGAATATATTGTGAGTTCAAAACTCACAAACTTACGAAACATGTACAACTTACAAATCAGTCTTTAAGAAATAGCTTAACACTACAGAAACTCAGGAAAACAACAACAACATCCAAACAAAATACACAGCACACTGACACAAAAAACAACTCATAGTACATTTATTTAATCTTTCAGATATTTTTCATATCTCATATTCATATAATNTTTGCCATATAAATGAACACAGTCATGGGATCCAGATATTGGCGTCTTTGGAAGACCATCAATTCAGACTATCCCGTATATTCCTAATTCCAACTTTTGTAATACTTCTATGCATTTTCAACAATTATAGCTAAATGCCTGGAAGATAGGAACAGAGTTTCCATTGTTTTTTTAAAAATCCTTGGACAGTGGTAGTTTACATGTGAAAATTATAAAATAAATTCAGGAATCAGTATAGAATGTGTGTATACTGTCATCTATGCAGAGGCAGATGTGAAAGAGGCAGAGGAGTACATTCTATAAGCAGCAAGAGATTGTATGAGAAGATATGGGGCTCTGAGATAAAATTTGGTGTACTTAACTGTGGGTGATTTTAGCCAATTTCTTAAGAGCATTTTGTCAAGTTTGTCATTTTTTAATATGGAGATCTAGATAATTATATGTCAAGAGAACTGTGAATCTGCTTTGTGAGTTTGTTTTTTTCCCTTATACTTTATCTTATTTTACCCTGGACACAAATTTTGGATATATTTTAAGAATGATACACTGGGAAATAAATCCCAATGACTCAAATTCCTAGGCTATTTTATTATCATATTTGCACTGCCTACCTGTCAATGCTTCCTTTGTAGCTCAATCGGTAAAGAATCTGCCTGCAGTGAAGGAGACCTGGGTTCGATCCCTAGGTTGGGAAGATCCCCTGGAGAAGGAAATGGCAACCCACTCCAGTATCCTTGCCTGGAAAATCTCATGGACACAGGAGCCTGGTGGGCTGCAGTCCATGGGGTCGTAAAGAGTCAGGCACAACTGAGCAACTGACACTTACTTACCTGTCAATGCAGATATCTGTCATGCCTCCTTCCTAAAAAGTCTCCTCTGCTAACCCATTTATCACCATGCACGCATGCTCAGTCACTTCAGTGGTATTTGACTCTGCGATTCCATGGACCATTGTAAAGCTCCTCTGTCCATGGGATTCTCCAGGCAAGAATACTGGAGTGGGTTGCCATGTCTTCTTCCAGGGGATCTTCCCAACCCAGGGATCAAACCTATGTCACTGTGTCTCAGGCAGATTCTTTACCACTGAGCCACAAGGGGAGTCCCATTTATCAGCACAAATTTGGATAAGTATCCTTGTGGAAGAAAAATCAAGATCTTTCTAGAGACAGCATTTTAAACAAGTAAATTCAAGACTGATTATAATATAGTATCTCTGATAACTATATTCATCAACTTCTCTGATGCTTTTTACAAACTTTATGAAAAGTTACATGTTTTACAAACTCAAGAATTGAATCTGTGTTACCTTTGTAACTCTGAGGCATTTTTCAAAGTAGTAATCTAAACACCCGAGTAGAATACTACTTTGATAACTTTAGAATTCACAAAAGAAGGAAAAATCAAAATTCTTCAACAAAGAGTATCCTAAATGAAAGACAGCATCTAATGTGAATCAATAGATGACATAAATTAATAATTATCTCACATCGAGAGTTCAAGACACTCAAACTGGCCCAAAGATATATGCTTAAAAGAGGCATTTAAAACTAAAGAGATGAAAGAAAAAAATAAGATTAAATGAAGAGATGTAACATCTGAAGAATGGTAATTTAAAAATCCTAAAGCTCGCTGCAAAGAAATATTGATTGGCTACTCCCACAAAAAGAATTCTAAAATTACTCACAAGGAAAAATGTGCTCAGCCATGTGGAACTCAGGAATGGTGGTCAGGGGCGGTGGTGCTAAGGTTGCTGAAGTTAATGGCCTGTCCATCCTAGGTGTACAGGCAGGCTTTACTTAGGGACTTTGCCTCATTGATTGGAAAGCATTCAAGAGTTCCCAGGTATTGGCATTTGGGAAATTATGCCCTTGTCCTTTTCAATCTCAGACGAGTTTCTTCTCAAAAGTGACAATCCCTCTTTCATTTTAATCATGTGCTTCTGTTCTCTCTTTTGAGAAAGCTTGGATTTCTTTTTGCATTGGAAGAGCCCAGATCTTTGAAAACAATGACCTATTCACTGTCCTTTAGGAAACTCACTACTTGGGTAGAGAAAAATCGACTCTATTCATTTCTGTCAAACCTATGTGGTGAAACTAAACATATGTGGATATTAAATAAATTAACAAGTGATGAGTTCTTAGACTGGTATTAGCTGCTAATTCTCTTGTTTTTAATGTTTTTAGATGAATTTGGGAAGGTATCTAAGAAAATGTAACAAACGTAAGTACTTTTGCAACTGTGAATTTCACTTTTTGGAAAGCCCTCAATATTCATATTTCATATCTCACTCGTTTTAGCCTTTAGAGTAAATATAAAGTCAGCTATAGGTTAAGCTGTGTTACTGTTTATATCTCAGTAACAACTAATAAGAATGAATTGCCTGTAGCTGTTTTATCCCTAAATATTCACTGTAAGGACTGTTGCTGAAGCTGAAGTTCCAGTACTTTGCCCACCAGATGCGAAGAAACAACTCACTGGAAAAGACCCTGATGTGGGGAAACACTGAAGACAAAAGAAGGGGCTGGCAGAGGATGAGATGGTTATGTAGCATCACTGACTCAATGGACATGAATTTGAGCAAACTCTGGGTGACAGTGGAGGACAGAGGAGCCTGGCGTGCTGAGTCCATGGAGTCACAGAATTGGACACCACTTAGTGACTGAGCAACAAATTTTATTAATTGTACAGTATACTCACAGAAATTAAAACTATATCTATAAATGTTTTTGGCTTGTTTTTCTTGTTTTTGTTATGAACAATACTAATGATTATATTATCAGAATATATTGTGAGTTCAAAACTCACAAACTTACGAAACATGTACAACTTACAAATCAGTCTTTAAGAAATAGCTTAACACTACAGAAACTCAGGAAAACAACAACAACATCCAAACAAAATACACAGCACACTGACACAAAAAACAACTCATAGTACATTTATTTAATCTTTCAGATATTTTTCATATCTCATATTCATATAATTTAATTATAAAATGATTGTGATGGTTTAGTCACCAAGTCATGTCTGACGCTTGCACCTTCATGGGCTGCAGTCTGCCAGGCTTCTCTATCCATGGGATAGTAACAGGAAAATGATTAAAATAATACAAAAATGGAGATTCTGAATTAAGAGTTGAGGTTTATGTTACTTTTCTAAATGATTATTGAAACTGTTTCTCTTCTTTCTGCCTTTTTTTTTTCTCCTAGAAAAATGAGATCTATTAAAATAAGTTTCTGTATCGCTGATATGCAAACATAATAAGAGGAAGTCTCCTGAGTTCAGCAAGTGTTCAAGATACCATTGGATTGTTACACAAGCAGAAGCTTAAGGGCTTGCAATGGAGGTGAGAGATTCCCTGGGTAGAAGCCCCACAGGGAATATCTATGATAAAATTTCTTTTTCCTGTACTGTTTTAAAGTTTTTGAAAGCAGTACAAATGTTTGTAATTACTATCTCTTCTGGAGATCTTCACAAGGCTCGCTCTTTCACTCCCTTCTTTTCCGGACCCCCCCATCAAAAATCACACCTACCAGTCACTGATTCTCTGACACTTAATCCTACTTCATTTTTCTGTCTAACACCTAGCATTACCTAAAATAATTTACTAACATTGTTTATTATTATGTAGTCCCCATGAGTATCTCTATTTTCTTGTTTTTGAATCCCCTGTGCATAAAACAGTTATTAATGGCATAGATTTTAGAGTCATATAACCAAGGTTTGAAAGCAAGTCTGCTACTTAGTAGTCATACAAATTAACTCTGGCCACAGCTTTCTAATTTTCAAAATGATGGTTATAATGCAGCCTATCTAATAGGCTTGTATAAGTGCTCTGTCATGTCCAACTCTTTGTGACCCCATGGACTATAGCCCACCAGGCTCCTCTGTCCATGTATTTTTTCAGGCAAGAATACTGGAGTGGGTTGTCATCTTCCTCTTCCAGGGGATCTTCCCAATCCAGGAACCAAACCCATATCTCTTGTGTCTTCTGCATTGGCAGGCAGGTTCTTCACCCTTAGCACCACCTGGGAAGCCTAATAGACATATGCAGATGATTATATAATATCCTAGAATAGTGCTTGGCATCAACTTAGCACTAAGGAAATGACTTGCAGTTATTTCTCTTCCTTCCTCTCTTTCTTTTTCCCTTCTTTTCTTTCATGAAGTAGGTTTACCCAAGATGTTTCCATCATTTGCCATTTCCTATGGGCAAAAGTTAAATTAAATTTTTATTGGAGAATTGATTTACAATGTTATGTTAGTTTCTGTCATACAGCAAATTTACTTAGTTATTCTATACATATATCTACTCTTTTTTTTTTTTTTAGATTTTTTTTCTCTTATAGATCACTGCAGAGTACTGAGTAGAGTTTCCTGTGCTGTATTGTAGGTCCTCATTAGTTGGCTGTTTAATATATGTGCTTGTGCTAAGCTGCTTCAGTCATGTCTGGCTCTTTGTGACCCCATGGACAGTAGCCCACCAGACTCTTCTGTCCATAGGATTCTCCAGGCAAGAATACTTGTGTTGGTTACCATGCACTCCTCCAGGGTATCTTCCTGACCCAGGGATTGAAACCATATATCTTATGTCTCTTGCATTGGCAGGCAGTTCTTAACCACTAGTGCTATCTGAGAAGCACATTTAATGTACAGTAAATCCCAGTATCCCAATTTATACCTCCCCACTTTCCCCCTTGGCAACCATACAGTTGCTTTCTATATCTGTGATTATATTCTTGTTTGGAAATAAGTTCATTTGAACCATTTTTTTTAGATTGCACATGTAAGCAAAATCATATAATATTTGTCTCTCTGTGCCTGATTTACTTCACTCAGAATGACAATCTCTAGCTCCATTCATGTTGCTGTAAATGGCATTATTTAATTCTTCTTTTATGACTAATAGTCTATTGTACATATGTACCATGTGTTCTTTACCCATTAATCTGTCAATGGACAATTAGGTTGATTCTCTGTTCTGGCTATTTAAAATAGTGCTGCAATGAACATTCAGATGCATGCATCTTTTCAAATTATGGTATTCTCTGGATAAATGCTCAGGACTGAAATTGCTGGATCATATGATAGCTCTATTTTTCAGTTTTTTAAGGAACAAATGTATTGTTCTGTATAGTGGCTACACCAATTTACATTCCCACCAACAGTGTAGAATGGTTTCCTTTTCTCTACATCTCTCCAGCATTTATCATTTGTAGATTTCTTGATGATGTCCATTCTGACAGGTATGAGGTGATATCCCATTGTGGTTTTCATTTGCATTTCTCTAATAATTAGTGATGTTGAGCATCTTTTCATCTGTGGCCATCTGTATGTCTGGACAATAGTTTTCAAACCTTTACATTTTACTTAAGAAGTAAAGGTCAGTGTTCATGAAACATTCTCACATTCTCTTAAATTTTTGAAAAGCTATCCATTCCTTTGTATTTTTTGAACTTGACTTGCAAAAGTTTTCCATAAGTTGTTTAAAGAGTTACTGTAATGTTATTTATAGAAAACTATAGATCTTGAAACTTTAAAATTGTTTTGTCTCATTTTTAAATGTGTCCAGTAAAATCTAAATATGTAGAAATTTTATATGCAACCTTGTTCATTTAAGAAAAGAGATCTCATTTTTATCAATTCAGAAATTTTACATTATTTTTTCTTTATACTCATGTATCTGTTTCCATTCTTCCACACAATTTTATCTTAAGCAATGTATTTTATACTTGAAAATAGTTTATTTTTTATTCTACAGTACTTCTTTATAATAATATGTTAAATGCACTGAAATGATCTCTTTGCCTATATGTTAAGATACTTTGGATTAAATTTCCATTGCAGTATCTATTGATATTGTTGTTTTTGCTGTTCAGTCACTCAGTCATGTCCAATTCTTTGTGACCCCATGGATTACAACACACCAGGCTTCCCTGTCCTTCACTGTCTCCTGGAGTTTTCTTGAACTTATGTCCATTGACAATGATGCCATCCATCCATCTCATCCTCTCTTGCTCCCTTCTCCTCATAGCCTCAATCTTTCCCAACATCAGGGTCTTTTCCAATGAATCAGCTTTTTGCTCATGTGGCTAAAGTATTAGAGGTTCAGTTCCAGCATCAGTCCTTCCAATGAATATTCAGGATTGATTTCCTTGAGGATTGACTGGTTTGTTCTCCTTGCAGTCCAAGGGACTCTCAAGACTCTTCTCCAGCACCATAGTTCGAAAGCATAAATTCTTTGGCATTTAGCCTTCTTTATGGTCCAACTCTCACATCTGTACATGACTACTGGAAAAACCATAGTTTTCACTATACAGACCTGTGTTGGCAAAGTGATATCTCTGTTTTTTAATATGCTGTCTGGGTTTGTCATAGCTTTTCTTCCAAGTCGCAAGCCTCTTTTAATTTCATGGTAGCAGTCACTGCTTGCTGTGGTTTTGGAGTCCAGAAAAATGAAGGCTGTTGCTGTTCCATTTTTTTCTCCATCTATTATCCATGAAGTAATGGGACTGTATGGTAAACAATTGATCAAAAATTTAGTATATTAAAATGTTTGATAAATGATTATTAAACATAAGCAATAAATATTTCTAGAATTGAACTTTCTAATAAGATGTAGGAGGCTTTGTTTTCTCCTAACTGGTTTCATTATTTGAGAATAAACATTTTTCAGTGCATAAATGCAAAATGATTTAAGATAAACTCTAGTGCTGGATTTTTTACTTTAAATGTGTAAGCTCCAAGAAAATCTGTTCACATAAACAAATAGATGGAATGGAAGGAATTTTATTATAGAAGTGCAATTTAATTATTTGAACTCCATCCAAAAAATCATCTAATAATCTATGTGCCAAAAATCATAAAATGATCTATCATCAAAAAGTACTTTTAATGATTTATCAGCTGACAGGTAGATTAGATTTTGCTTAAATTTCTTTGTTTCCAGAGATTTCTTAATTGTCTCTTGAAACACTTTTATGATGGTTGCATAAAAATCCTTGTCAGATAATTTCAACACCTGATTCGTTCCGATGTTAGACTCTGTTGACTGTCTTCTCTCATTCATGTTGTGATTTTCTTGGTTCTTGGTAGGAACAGTGATTATTTCCCATAGCTTCCTGGATATTTTGGACATTACAAGACTAGATTCCTTTCAATTTTTTATTATTGTTGTTGAGCAAGTGATCCTATATTTTTTGGCCATTACTTTTGAACTGAAATCCCTTAAAGTGGTCCCATTTTAATGTGCAGCATAAAAGCTGGATGGCCATGGATGCTCATCTCACTGACTCCTGTTAGCTTGCGGCTGAGGGTGGCTTGGAAACCCAGCTCTTCTCTTACCTAGAGAAGGTGGGAAACTGACTTGTACTTCTCGTTGCTCCCTGGGGGTGGAGACTGGGTGTTGTGTGTTATAAGAACAGGTCCTTGCTGAGTCCTGCAGTGATCAAGCAAAGGTAAGCAAAGGGGAGACTCTTACTGTTTAGTTGCCTCAGGGTGAGTAGAAAGGTTAATGACAGGTAGGGGTGGAAGTCCAGGTCTCCACTAGCTCTCATTGACACCAGGAGTAGTGGAAGGTAGAGATCATATCAGTTCTAACTTGAAGCACCTTGCTCAGCCTCATTAAGTCCAGGTGGAGGTGGATATTTGGATCCACTTGAACCCTGCTGACACCAGGAAGGGGGTGGAACATACTGGTGACTGGTAGTCCTGCCTGCTACCACCATGTCAAGTTTTGTTTCTCCTACCCCACTGATACCAAACTGGGATGAAACTCAGCACTGCCTGCATCTGCCAGGTAAGAGGATGGAAGATCAACTTAATGCTCAGACTCTCCCAGTGAGTGGGAGGAATAGGGTAAGAAGTGTGAAATGGGGGTAGAAAATAAATTCCCTGTATTTCTTGTCTAAAATCTTGATCGTGATTGTGTTTTCCATGAATAGGTATTGCTAAACATGTTTTCTGTTGTAAGGCCACCCATTTCCTGGTCCTCTGGACAGGGAGAACATTCTTTCCCTGGAGTATTTTTGGCCTGCGCATGTTGAGGGCTCCACGATGGAGGCATTGGCAGGGCTCTGTCTTGCATACAGGAAAGACCATGAGGAAACCAGGGCTTTCACCAGTGTCAGTCCTCAGATCCTCAGGTCAGCCCATCTTCTTTCCACCTTCCAGAGTCTTCTCACGCTTGTTTGATACATCATTTTCAGATTTTTTTTTTCTTTGTTTAAGTGGGACGACCTAGAAGAAATGGTACTACTTCATCATGATAGAACCAGAGGTCTCCTACCTTCAATTTTTGGAAAGCAAGGAATTGAACACCTCTTGATATGCAAGAAGATGCTTTGCAGTCCTTAGATTCATCTCTTTCTCAATTTTAGTTAGATGTATTTAGAAGAGCTTAATGAAACCCATTAATTTTAATTTTTCTCTGCTTTTTCTTTGTTTTACTTAAAACCACTTTCTTTAATCCAATAAAATAGATTTTGATTACTTTAAGTTTGGTTAAGTTGCATATTTTGTCTACATTGGGCAGTGTGTACAGGCAGTTCAGCCAAACTCTTAGGAAGCAAAGAAAAGGGATTTGGAGGACCTGTGTCTGGCCTTATCACAGGTAAACAAGGAAGTCTAAGAGACTCAGTCATATGAGGAAGGGTGATTGATTCCTCATTTTAACCATTTTCTAGAACACAAAAGAGTGGGTGAATTAAATTCACTGTTTTCCAGGATCACTGGGCTCAGGTAAAGTTCAATATTGTCAGTGGGATGTGAATAGACTCTTGGGACCAGCCTGTAATGAAGGAGAATAAGGAGATTATCACTGCAATAATGCTGGCTTGGACCCTGTAGGTGCTTTTAGATATATTTTTAAAGACCATTGTTAAGATGTAGGTATTGCCATGTGAACAGCTCCTCTCTTGCTTCCAAGTGCTGCTTCATAGTGTGATATGTAGGCATCCATATGACATATGTAAAATTAATAAACAGATACCTCAATTAAATGCAGCCGGGGGACCACAAGAGGGCACGCTCCTACCCTGTGATGACAGAGCCCATCAGGAATAAGAAACACTCTTCTTTCCTGCCAAGGACTCAGCCCATGAAAAGCCACAGATTCTTTGTTCATAATCTTCCCAACTTCTCCTTACTTTGCTGTTTAGGGACTAGAAGCGTGACTCACCACGGCTGTGAACCCTGAATTGCAGTTCTTTGCTGTCCCTGAATAAGCCCATCTTGGCTGGAGAAATAGCTGTCTGTTTCAGGTCAATAGCATATAACCTATCCACAGTCCCAGGAATGGATCCTCAGATTGTCTTCAACATCTTGCCACCCGAAACATAACTTTGGATCCTTACATAGGTCCATTCAGATACACACACACACACAGACACACACACAGATGTATATACATATACACAACGAGGAGGAGAGTTACTTGGACATGAAATATGCATACACTAAAGTTAACCTAGGTTCTCTCCAGATCGTTTTCCAGAAGAATGCAAAACTACATTTTCATCAAGTGTTTGGAGTTACCGCTCTCCCCAATTACTTCTGAAGTTATCCAAATTTAAGTTATTTAAAATGAAGTAAAATTAAAATTTTAATTCCTTGGTTACATGATCCATATTTTAAATGCATAAGAACAGAATTTACATCTTCCCAGAAAGCTTTAAAATTTCAAACATCTTCCCATATTCTCTCATCTGTTTATGAATGTGGTTTTGGTATAATTTTGGAATGGAAATGTCTAATGGTGATGAAAACTAAACAAAAACCTTTTCTTAATAAAATGCTCTAAAGTATAGAGCATTGTGAGCTCCAGTCAGATGGCTGTTTTCTTATATGAAGAAATTGATGAGAAAAGGTAAGAGCTGTTCGTTGGAGTAGATGCTTTTACTGCTTTTGTTGTTCAGACACTAAGTTGTGTCCTACTCTTTGTGACCCGTGGACTGCAGCATGCCAGGCTTTCGTTCCTTCACTATTGCCTAGAATTTGCTCAGACTCATGTCTATTGAGTCTTTGATGCTGTCTAACCATCTCATCCTCTGTCATCCCCTTCTCCTGCCTTCAATCCTTCCCAGCAGCAGAGTCTTTTCCCATGAATTGGCCCCTCTCATTAGGTGGCCAAAGTGTTGATGCTTCAGCACCAGTCTTTCTAATGAATATTCATGGTTGATTTCCTTTAGAATTGACTGGTTTGATCTCCTTGCTGACGAAGGGACTCTCAAGAGTCTTCTCCATCACCACAGTCTGAAAGCATCCATTTGTTGCTTTACTACACTGGAAAACTGTGGATCAATCTGTCCATAACACTAATTCCTTTGACCATATATGCATAGAAATGATTTGTAGACAGTTCAAGGTTGAGTTATATGTTTAGGCCTCAGAAAATGCAAATCTTGACATTGATTTAGGACATGTCCATATCCTTTTGAAAGCACCAGAATAGCTTGAAAGATTTATAATTTTAAAGAAATGAGGGATCTAATTAATACTGAGGTGTCATAAAATTGATTCTGCAAGGGTCTGTATCTGAGATAATGTTCATTAGAGCAATTATAAATCCCCAAAAAACTGTACAAATAGCAATTGACTTAGCTAGAGATACTTGGAGAGAATTATGAGCTAAGACTGGAAGTAGATCCTTTAGAGTTGAACTGGCAGTTTTGTATGTGTCTGAGCTTTGTATGCTTTGTTTTTACTGTTATTCTACACTCATTACTTTCCTGTGATTTGAAACCTTACAATAATATCTCACTGGGGCAAATATTTCACTGCTGATGTGAGAAAACCTCAGTCATACTAATCTCCAGCAATGAGAGAAATGAAAGGCTTTGTTTTTTTTTTCCTTATCTCTTTAGTGCCATAGTTAGCAATATTAATTCCTAAAAGAGAGAGTCTCCTCCACTGCTCCCAGACAATACCCTATTTAACTTCAGTTCAGTCACTTTGTTGTGTCCGACTCTTTGTGAACCCATGGACTGCAGCATGCCAG
>SJYX01013504.1:21253-41300 GCA_006410675.1 Oreotragus oreotragus
TGATGCTGGGAGGGATTGGGGGCAGGAGGAGAAGGGGACGACCGAGGATGAGATGGCTGGATGGCATCAGGGACCTGATGGAAGTTGAATCTGAGTGAACTCCGGGAGATAGTGATGAACAGGGAGGCCTGGCGTGCTGCGATTCATGGGGTTGCAAAGAATCAGACACGACTGAGCAACTGAACTGAACTGAACTGATTGAAAAGATTTCTGAATGTTAAGATATGAAGATAAGTTCAAATGGATTGTTTTTGGGTTTTCTAGAGAAGAAAGTCCAATATTAAACATTATCTGCTTAAAGAGGTTACTTAAATGATTTAGCACTATTTATTAAAAAAGACTTACTTCTAGAAGTCAGTCAAAAATTGGCATCTGTGCACCCAACCACACACAAACACTCTCATAACATACATGAGAAAGCATAATTTCATTAGATTCATATAGCCCCACAAGTGGTTGCCGTGATTTTTGCTTCCTGGTGGGTAGATCAAGTTTTCCCTTTCAATTACATAGAGTTTGGTCTGGGAGAATTGTACTGTCAATTTGAGAAGTCTCTTTCACTGGTTATAAAGAAAATTTAGTGCACAAAGATAGTCCCCAAATAAGTCATTAAAAACAAAAACAAAAAAAAAACTGCTATTGGAAACAGGTAATTAAGATGCACAAAAGGAATTTAAAAAGTCAAAACATTTTTGTTAATATCCTCTTAGCCTAGACAATTCATTTATCTAATGCAGTTATACAGAATGGAGCAGTTCTTATGAAGACATTTATGCTGGGTCATATAAAGGTGTGTAGAGAGAACACTCGTTGTGTTCATGGCTTGGTACAAAAAAAAATATACTTCCACAGATCAATGTAGGGGAGTTATAGTAAGACTCCTGCCAACATCAAATTTATTTTGCTTAAAAATAAAACATTTTGGTGCTTATTGGTTTATTACTATAACTCATCTTTCCTTTATCCTATCCACCAACTTGGTTAGATTAAGGGTGGAGCAAATAGGAGCATGCAAGGAGATCCAACCAGTCCATTCTAAAGGAGATCAGTCCTGGGTGTTCTTTGGAAGGACTGATGCTAAAGCTGAAACTCCAATACTTTGGCCACCTCATGCGAAGAGTTGACTCATTGGAAATGACTCTGATGCTTGGAGGGATTGGGGGCAGGAAGAGAAGGGGACGACAGAGGATGAGATGGCTGGATGGCATCACAGACTTGATGCACGAGTTTGGGTGAACTTCGGGAGTTGGTGATGGACAGGGAGACCTGGCATGCTATAATTCATGGGGTCGCAAAGAGTCGGACACGGCTGAGTGACTGAACTGAATTGAACTGAAATAGGAGCCTGGGGCATCTTCAATACATAGTACCATCTAAAAATAGATTCCAAAATAAACACGTGGTATGACTGCTGGTCAGAGGGCCCAGGACACACCTCTAAGGTGACTCCCGTTGGGAGGACTATAACTGACCATCTGCTTAAAGTTCTTGCTTGATGGAAAACCACCAGAAGTCAGTAGACCTTCACTCCTCCCTGCCACGGTCTCTCCCCATTAAGTCATTTAAAACCAAAGGTATTAAGAGCAGAATCACAGCAGAAAGGAACAAGAGGTTCAGCAGACTAAAGTATGAGCCTTCTCCAGCACTCCATGGGTCCCTTTTCACCAAGAACTTCTAAAGACTTTTTTCACCCTACTATTCCTTTCTATACCTATACTGCTTCTTTCTGAAGTGAATTGCTGGCTGCCTTCGAATAGCATTTAATGCTTCTACAGAATAAGGCTGTTTAAAAAGTATAGTCAATCTACTCCGAAGATATGTTTGCTTTCTTTGATCATATTTATTTGTGCACAGGTTAAATGGCTTTCTGCATTAGCTACATTATTCATAACATTAACTCTTTTAAATAAATTTATATGTACTTTATAAACAGGAGAGACAATATGCTAGAAAATTTAACAGCTCTTTTTAAATCTATAAGGTTTAGCTGTAAAATGAAGATATGTTTGCTTTCTTTGATCATATTTATTTGTGCACAGGTTAAATGGCTTTCTGCATTAGCTACATTATTCATAACATTAACTCTTTTAAATAAATTTATATGTACTTTATAAACAGGAGAGACAATATGCTAGAAAATTAAACAGCTCTTTTTAAATCTATAAGGTTTAGCTGTAAAACAGAGAACAGTTCTTGGCTATTGTTGAAGGTGAACATTTAGCTTTCTTTCAGGACAAATTGGGCTGCCAGGGTGGGTGCTAGTGTTTAAGAATCCGTCTGCCAATGCAGGAGACATAAGAGGCATGAGTTTGATCCCTGGAAGAGGGCATGACAATCCACTCCAGTATTCTTGCCTGAAGAATCCCATGGACAGAGGAGCCTGGCAGGCTACACTCCATAGGGTCACAAAGAGTTGGACACAACTGAAGTGACTTCGTATGTACGCACCCAGAACAAATTAAGTAGCTCTGACTGAAGGGCATAGATGTTGTTCACCATAGTGAAAATGATGATTTTTTTGTGTGTGTGCTTCAGCATCTAAAGTTGCTACAGAAAATACAGGCATAAGAAACAAACAAAAACAGAAAGCTATTCAAAAATTCATATGTAAAAGGCAGAATTGCTTTAGAGTTTTCATCCCTGTGGGTAGAATACTATTATATAGTAAACATCCTTCTCTAATTGCAGCATTTGCTTTAGTGAACACAGTCCTTTACCTTAAAACAGAACTGAATTTAGCCCTACTGGAAGGATAACAGCAAGGTATAAAAGAGCTATACCCAGAAAAGAGATTTAAAACAAATATACATCAAAAGTCTCAGATCTACGTTTTTTTTTTTTTTTTTGTATTTATTTATTTTTTTACACGAACTCCTGGGAGATCTACGTTTTTAATACTTTGAAAAGAACTTAATAATAAAAGACAAGTGATAACACCCAAAAGATATAGGAAAATCTTGCAACTGCCACCCTCTGCTAACGCATTCATTACAACTGAAGCAGGTGAAATGCCTTTGGCTTCACATACAGGACCACTGACTAAGAAATGAAGTTAGCCAGAAGTCTTTGGCTAGAAAACCCTCTATCACAGGTGGCCGCAGCACAGCTACAACAGTTTTTTTTCTCAGCAGGACAATAAGCTCATCTCGACTAATGCAATTATTCTTGCAAACCTGTTCAGCTCAGGTTCTAACCCACACATTAACTGAATGCCTACAAGAACTCTTAATTATTACAAACAGAATAGGCTCCTGCTAGAGTCCACTGAAATATAAGCTCTTCTTGGCAAAATGACATATTGGTAGTTCCAAATTCATTGTGAAGTTCTCTGATTTTCACAAAATAATCTGGGTATCCAGTAAGATTAATTATTACAGAGTAATCACAATAATAATACATACCACCCATTAGGAAAAGTTTCACTCTTTTAGGTCCAGTGTGTTCTTTTTGTTGAATGGGCAAGAGGGAAAATTTAAAGAAGACTGGTCAGTTTTCAAATACCACAAACACTGCAGATATTTCCTATCTAAAGTAAGCCAGGGACAGCTCATTCAGTTTTTGCTGAAAAGTGTGCACTATTTTTCAAAATTTTATTTATAAGAATTAAGTTTTATAAGCCAATGACTCTTTATTTTTGCATTATATAACCAACATTAAAACTTTGGAAGCTACAGACTATAGTTTCCTGAGTCACTTATAGTGTCCTTAAAAAGCAAATGTACTTTTGGAACACTAAGGATTCACTGTACTTAAAAATCATTGTGGGCAGAATTTCCATTGTTTAAATATTTATAATTTTCTGAAATATTGACAAGCACCTAGTCAAGTGCCTCAAACTTGGAGAATTTGCTTTCTCTAGAAGAATCCACAAGTAATTACTAAACCGTAACACAAGAGTTCAGAGTAAGTGGCAGGACACTTTAAAAACTAACTGATGATTTGCACTGAATTGTTCAGAGCTAGACACAAACATTAAAATGGGCTCTGTAACTGGAACAAGTTATTATAGTATCAGGAGACAGTGATTTTAAAACCATCTGCATTTTGTGAACTCCAGTAATGAGCAACCCTAAAAGAAAATAAAGAATCCGATTTATATTGCATTTTAGCCTAGGAAAGTTACCTGGGCTTTGTTTGCAAGCAAAGACTAAGTTCTTCAATTCTTGGGGCTAAAACAGTCCTCACACTCAAAAGAAAGTTGGGTTACAAGAGCCTGATAGAGGGTGTGTCCACTAGAAGTGGAATCAAGAATTTCGCTGCCCTGATTTTTCACAGATAATGACTTTCCTTTATACTTCTCAATTTCAGAATTAGATATAATCCTATTTCCCCTCTTTATTATCCACCAGACACATAATCAGATAATGTTTCCATTCACATAGATTTGAAAAGATCCTCATCCTGTGGGGGTCATTTTATTTTATAGTGGCCAAGGCAGAGAGACTGCTGCCAATATGATGTTCAGGCCATGCAGAATAAAGGCTCAGTCCTGGGCAATGAAACAGTCCACCTTTGTTTTGCCCTTGTGGAAGAAGAATGCAAACCCATCACCAACTTTGGGACTTGATCAACAGTGGGGAGTCACAAAACCCTTTTCAATCACTGCATTTTAAACCTTCACTAAAAATAGCTCCTCTGTGCTTGGGCTTAATGTCCCATCTATGGCCAGTGATGGAATACAGTACTTAATTGTTTCTGACTAGGGTCTTTGCATCAGCACTCTGAGAGTGCCTTCTAACTTTTAATCGCCTGTGTGCTCTTTAATTAGACCCGCTCACAGGACAGCCAAGACCAGTCAGCCCACTCAAGATGTTAAAACAGTCTATTTCACAAGTCCAGGAACTTTTGTACACGGCTAACCATTTCCTAAGATTTGTCATTTTTTCCTGTGCCTTAAAATCAGACCCACTTAGGGGAGGAGGTCATCTTTGTGGCTACTGAGACAGCCCCAGTGTATAGAGACACTGCTTGGGGACAACCCTCTCCTTGTCTAATTCCCTTCTTTATGTGGTCTCCTATCCGCGTGTTATCTGTCGGCTACTACCAGGGCTGGAGGGAAACGCGTCTTTGAAAGGAACATTCGGTTCCCTCACTGGGAGGAATACCAGGATTTCTTTAAGGACTCCGGTAACTAGAAAGGGGTTCCACTCCCCCAGAAGCATTTCAGTCTGAATTATAGAGACCTCCCCCGCTGCCCTCCGCCCAACTTAAGCGGGAGATGCAAACGGCCGAGGTGTCTGTCCTTGGCCCCCACCGGTGACCTGCCGGCAGCGCCCCTCGCCTCGGGTCACTCACGCTCCCGGACTCACCTGGTGCCGAGGACCAGCGCCGGCAGGAGAGGCAGCAAGTAGTGCGCTGGGCTGAATTTCATGCTTGTCACCTGCCGGGGTCCTCCTTTGCTCGCTGCCTCCGATTCCCCGCTTCCTCCTCCAGATCCCGTTGCTCCTCCTCGGTGCCGGCTCTGTCCCCGGCCGGCAGTGAGCCTTCTCCAGCAGCGGACGGAAGGAAACCGACAAACGGACGGCCGCCTCGCGAAGGCAAGCGCTGAGAGCGGGGAGTATCTTCGGGAGTGATGTCACCAGCGAGGCGAGCCCTGCCCCGGATTGTTCGGCGCCGCCGCTCCCGAGCCCGGAGGGCGCGCTGTCACTCGCGCCGCAGGCGGCGCGGGGAGCGGGAGGGGTGCCGGCGATGGCCCCGCGCGCTCGGGCAACGGGCTGCGCTCACCCGGCTGCACGTCCCAGGCCCGGGAGCTGGTCTTTTATTCCCGCTTCTCCAGAGGATGGGGAGGTGCGGGGCGGGGGCCAGGGGAGAAACCTAGTCTGCCAGTAACTGAACCTGCATCCGCGGCAGGAGGTGAGCCAGAATGCACTGGGGAAGACTCTCAGAGGCTCAGAGTCACAGGCAAGTGCCCCTCACCTGGTTAAAGCGTGTTTGCAAAAACGGTGCTCCGGAGGGAGTGTTTAAAATGTTAACTGGAATTACAAATGCGTAATAACTCGTCGGATGCGAATGGAAGGACAGGAGCAGTGAAGAGCGTCCAGAAATGCACCCTGAGCCCCTATCGCTATTGCGAGATTCTTAGTCCGCAAAACGTGGACTGGGAAGAGGTTTCCGGACACTTAAGACGTCTGTGGCTTCTGTGTTTTGAAGATTTCTGATTTTCCTATAATTTCAGTTTGTCTGTCTGTACCACCAGCTGGCAGTGGGGTTGCAGCTCGTGGTGTCCCAGTTGTACACACCTAAAAGGTGGCTTGTCTTCGGGTGAGGAAATATAACTAAAGAAGTCATCAAAATGTTAACGGTAATTAACTCGGAGTGGTAGTACTGGAAGGCAGAAGATTTTATCTGTCTTTTTTTCCCTCTGTATTTTCCAAATTTTCTATAATGAACATCTGATATTTAGTAAGCTTTATTTTGAAAAATTAATAAGGGAAATGAAATAACAGAACTCTAATACAAAATAACATTTTGCAAGTGACCTAGAAAATAGAGCCAACTTCATCTACTGAGATGTTCAGTTCTAGGATATTTGTAACACGCTGTCTGTGTGTGTGTATGTGTACTCGAGCAGGGAGTATGCATGCCTGATAAGTCTCTTCAAGTCCTGTCCAACTCTTTGGGACCCTATGGACTGTAGCCCGCCAGGCTCCTCTGTCCAGGGATTCTCCAGTCCAGAATACTAGAGTGGGTTTCCATGCCCTCTTCCAGGGGATCTTCCCAACCCGGGGATCAAACCCACGTCTCTTACATCTTCTGCACTGGCATGGCAGGCGGGTTCTTCACCACTAGCTATATATATACACATACATATATACACATATACATATATATATTCCAGTAGGATATCCTTGTTAAATAAATGTTTATAAAGAACTACTGTATACATTATTTCATTTGATTGCTACAAGAGCCAATCTAAAGAAATACAAATAATTCCTATTACAGAGATGAGGAAATAGCTCATTAAGATCAAAATTTTAAAAACAGTGTTCTAAATCTTAAGCAAATCCTACTGTTGCCTGGACTATCATACCCAGCATAACAAACTCAGTGATTAACACAAAGTTGATGTTCAGTAGCTGCTGACATGCACCAAAGACCCTAGAGGGCAAAGGTCAGATGTTCTCCAGGAATTCCCATCCAGATGGTTCAGCCTATATTCCAGTTTTTTTCAGGGACTAGCCATTTATGATAAAATTCAGATGAAGCATCCCCTTTCATCCTTCCAAGTCTATTTTTTGAAGATACTATTTGTAGGAAAATCGCATTTGTTATAAAGCTTTATTTTAAAGAGGATACAAATTTAAATAATTAACTTTCTAATTTACTGAACTATTTTTGTTTTTGTTTCTAATGGGATTGAAGTTAAAACAGTCATATAGAACAGATATTGCTTTAAAACCCCAGGCCAATAAAACAGATGAGTAATAACTTTTGCAAACTGGATACCACCCTCTTGGGCCATAGTAAGATCTACAACAGATATAACTAGGCATATACAAATCAACTCGCTTGTGAATTGCATGTCATTTATGAAGAAAGATTGCATTACACTTTCCTAAAACAGAATTCTGACTCCAAAGGAAAATATGCATTTCAGTTTACTCCTGCCAGAAATATCTAACAATAGATTTGCTGCTCAGTTTAGAAAGTGATCATTTGAGTTGTATACTCTATAATAAAGACACATGACTGCTTATTATATAGGTATACTGGGGAATAACACCTATGTTTGTATATCATATTTTTGTTTACCTATCAAGTTTGAATTTACGGTATGTTAATTATTGGAATCAAGTGTAGTAGTTATTTCTATTCTCTTTTGCAATTGAGGTAACTGAGTGGTTAATTTGCTCATGGCTCAGATGGTTAAGCATCTACCTACAATGCCTACCATGTGGGAGACCCGGGTTCAATCCCTGGGTCGGGAAGATCTCCTGGAGAAGGAAATGGCAACCCACTTCAATATTCTTGCCTCGAAAATCCCATGGATGGTGGAACCTGGTAGGCCTCAATCCATGGGTTCCCAAAGAGTTGGACATGACTGAGAGACTTGACTTTACTCAGTAAAATACAGTGGAGATGGCATTCAAATTCAGTCTGCATCACCTTAAAACATTTGTTTTCTTGAGAAAAAGGTTTCCTTTTTCCAATACACTTACATAAGATTTCCCCACCTTAATTTACATTACTAACTTAAATCACTAAATGTTCAAGATAAAAAAGCAATCAGACTATTGTAGATTGTCAACCAAGAAAAGAAAGTACCAGAATGAACTTTGTTTAGACAATGTCTCATAGTTAGGGTGTGCCACTGTGTTGGAAATCAATAACATGCCTCAGGGTTCGTTGACCTTTATGCATTTTCTGTAAGCATAAAAAAGACATCCAACTTATGAGGGCATAGAAGCATCAGTCAGGCACATCTTGGACAGTGAACACAGGGGGGTTGCAGAAATTCCTGCAGACACAGAGGTCTGAAGTATTATATTCTGAATTCCAGGATAGGCCTGCCTCCTAGCAGAAGACAATTATTCTTAGGGAATTCCAAGACCCTAAGTCTCCATCACCCATGACATTCTGTCCAGACTGTCATAGGAAAACTCAAATCCAGAATTGATTTTATGGCTTCAGAGAGTTGGTGTACGAATGTTAAAAATGTAGTCGTGCTGCTGTTGCTGCTAAGTCGCTTCAGTCGTGTCCGACTCTGTGCGACTCCACAGACGGCAGCCCACCAGGCTCTGCCGTCCCTGGGATTCTCCAGGCAAGATCACTGGAGTGGGTTGCCATTTCCTTCTCCAAAGCATGAAAGTGAAAAGTGAAAGTGAAGTCGCTTAGTCATGTCCAACCCTCAGCGAGCCCGTGGACTGCAGCCTTCCAGGCTCCTCCGTCCAAGGGATTTTTCAGGCGAGAGTACTGGAGTGGTGCAGATAGGAAATTGATTTAGCTGAAACCACTTGCCCCTATGTTCAGTTCCAATTAACTGTGAACTCAGCAATTTGTAGTAACTATTCGAAGTCTGGATAAAAGACATGAAGAAAGCCCATGTGTTTACACTGAAAGGCTGGTATCTGGAAAAGGCTGGAATTGGGAGACACAAAGGCTATTTTTCTAAACAGTTTTACTGTGAGTTAATTCTGGCACCCAAAACACCATTTTAAAATTTATAGGAACCTTCACAATGGTCTGGTGGCTAAGACTCCACACTGCCAAGGCTGGGGGCCCTGGGTTGGATCCCTGGTCAGCAAGCTAGATACCACATGCCACAGCTAAGAGTCTGCATGCTGCAACGAAGATCAAAGATCCTGCATGCTGAAACTAAGACTCAGTGTAGCCAAATAAATAAAAACGAAGCGTATAATTCAGAGTTTTAAATATAATGACAAGTTTATAAAAGCATTGCTACTATCTATTTCCAGATCATTTCACCACTCCCAAAATAAACCCTGTACCCCCAGCAGTCACTCCACGCTGCCCCTCTCTCTTTCTTCTCCCATCCTTGGCAACCTCTAATCACCGTCACTATGTGTGTGTGTGTGTGTTAGTCGCTCAGTCGTGTTCAGCTCTTTGTCCATGGGATTCTTCAAGCAAGAATACCATCACTGCGGATGTGCCTAATTCTTGACATTTCATATAAACTGAATCATACTGTATGTGGTCTTATGGAGCTGATTTCCTTAATTATCACGTCAAGGTTTACCTATGCTGTAGCATGTATCAGTACTTCATTATGTTTTCTTGCTGAATAGTGCTCTACTTTACAGATACACCACATTGTATTTATCCATTCATCAACTGATGGGTATTCAGGTTAATTTCATGTTTTGCCTATATGCTACGACCATCATATAACGGGTCCATGGTGAACATCTGTGTTCCATTCCCTTGGGTATACACCTAGGAGAGGAGTTCCTGGGTCATAAAATAATACTATGTTTGATTTTTTGAGAAACTGCCAAACTGCTTTCCAAAATAGCTGTATCAGTGTACAGTCCCACCAGTGATACAGGAAGATGTCAATCCTTGCCAGCACTTGGTATTTTTAATTAATTTTTAATATCATTACAGCCATCCGTACGGGTATAAAGTGGTATCCCATTGTGGTTTTGATTTGTGTTTACCTGACTGTTAATCATACTGAGCATCTCTTCATGTGCTTATTGGTCACTCATATGCAATTTTTGGAGATATGTTTATTTAAATTCTGTGCCAAATTTGTCATTTTTGATTTATTTCTGTATTATAAGAGTTCTTTATATATTCTAGATAACAATTTCCTTACTATATATATATGATTTGAAAATGTTTCCTCCCAATCCATGGCTTATCTTTCTATTTTATTTATGGTATAATTTTCAGCAAAAAAGCTTTCAATTCTCATGAAGTCCAATCAGTGTATTTTTTTATTCTGTTATTTGTGTTCTTGGTATCTAAGAAGGTTTTACTTCACTCAAGATCATAAAGATTTATGTCTATATTTTCTTCAAAGAGTTTTATTGTTCTAGCCTTGGTGAATTTGGAGTCAGTTTTTTATATATAATAAGATATAGGGATCCAACTTATTCTTTCCATATGTATATCTAGCTATCTTAGTGTCATTCATTATAAAGGTTATTATTTCCTCCTAGTTAATTATCCTACTGTTTTTTTCTCTCTCAGAGTAATATGTTTTCATCATTTCTGCATTTTCTTTTCTACTTTTAGATTCTAAACTCCAACACGCCCTAGAGTTTCATCCTTAATCCTTCTCTTTTAAAATTCAGCTTTTTTCTTTCCACAATGAACTTACTGTTTTTTATTTGTTTGTTTTGTTTTACTATCTCCAATACAGTTAATCTCTAAGTTAGATTTCTTCACTGAGCTCTACATAGATTTCTCTTGGGTACCTCAAAGTCAAACTCAGCTGCAATGAACTTTCGTTCTTCTCTCTGCCTGATCATCTTTCAGTTTATTCTTTCACATATCCATAAATTCAGTCACCCAAGTCACTTCTTCCACATTTGGTCAATCAACAAATCCTATAAATTTTACTTCCTAAGTATTCCTTTACAACAATCACCAAGCTGTATGTTAAACCTGTTACTCTCTGTGCTGTGTATTCAGTCATATTCAACTTTTTGTGACCCCGTGGACTGCAGCCCACCAGACTCCTCTATCCAAAGAATTTTTCAGGTAAGAATACTGGAGTGGGTTGCCATTTCCTCCTCCTCCAGGGGATCTTCCTGATCCCAGGATCGGAACCGCCTCTGTCTCCTGCTTCCTGCACTGTCAGACAGATTCTTTACCACTGTGGTGCCTGGCAACTTGTTACTAGGCCTTTATTTAGGGTTCATCATCTTTTGATTCTGAAGTATGTTCTTTAGTCTCAGGTGTATTTCCCTCATATGCATTTCCCCAGTATAATATATCAAAGCTGTAAATATTTTTTATTGCCTTAAAGATCCTAGGGGTTTACTCTTAATAATATTTTCAATATATGTCTTCTCTGTTCTTTAACTTCCATGTTTTATTTCTAACAGAACAACAGGATTTTTCTTTGATTTGACTTTACAATTTTTCACATTATTCCCTCTTCCAGAAATGTTCTCTCACTCACCTTACCGCTATGGTCAGCCCTCCATATCTATGAGTTCTAAATCTGCAGATTCAACCAAATGTGAATGGGAACTATTTGAAAAAAAAATTTTCAAAAGCAAAACTTCAATTTGCTGTGCATTGGCAACTATTTACATATCATTTATGTTATATTTACAACTATTTAGATGCCATTTACCTTGTATTAGGTATTATAACTAATCTAGAGATGATTTAAAGTATCCTGGGGGATGTGCAATAGGTTATATGCAAATACCATGCCATTAATTATATGGGATTTGAGCATCCCAAGATTTTGGTATCCTTGGGTATCCTGGAATGAATACTTCCCCATAGTTACTGAGGGATGACTATAACTTCTTTGAATTATTTGAGAATCACCAAGGCTACTACCTCTTTCTGGTATGTTGTCCTTAATCCATCTGTCACCACAAACTTGGTTAAGGCCTTCCTTTTTACTGTGTTATGGTGTATGACAGATTGCCTAATATTGTACTTATAATGTTACTTAGTAATTACATATTTCTTTTCCTCACTATAAGTCTAACAAAAATAAGAAAGGGGCACTCTCACTTTTCTCAGTGTTAAAAAAGGTGAAGATATTGTAAAACTTGAATTTTCATTTACTAAGTCAATCATTAATTTTATCTGCCACAATAGCAAGTTAAAGACCTAAAAATTTTAACTGCTATCAACCCAGCAATTAAAACTCCTAAAAAAGATGTCTTATATGGCTCATTAGAAGTATGCTTACAATTTTCATACTTACTGTTTTATTGCTGCTAGTGAAAACTATCCAAAGGAAATTTACTAAGGCTGATTATCTTTTTTAAGAGAGAAGTAGAAAGCTAATACAACTGTCTTTATTTTATACAAAAATAAAGCAAAAGCAATAAACATAAGACAGAAAAAAAGATCAAGTAATATACTCTAGAAGAACTAGAGTTCTTCTGAGCCAGTCAGGCACACTGAATGCCTTTGATACACTGAATTCACCACTTTCTTGTTATTTCTGCTGGTTCTCAACAATGGTAAGTCTGTGCAAGAGCCCTGAAGTGGGACTTCCCCAGGAAGGAAAAGGGATTCAGGGATCTTATCTACCTTAAATGTGTTGCCCGGGAAACAAGCCTGTGTCCTCTTCTTTGCTAATACCACCATGCATGTGAGTTACTCTGGGACTAGGTTTATTATAAGTATCTCTTTCTTGGAGAAATAGATAAATACAATAATAAAATGGTTGCTCTGCTTTCTTTTTTCCAAATGCAGGAAATAAATTATAATTCTGCATTTGTCAATTATAATGGGAATTCACCACAGTACTGATCCCTCAATGAATCTTTTCATAAACTAAGTATTCTACGTCTTTTGTAATGAGAACAGCAATGCTTTAAAGTATAAACTTTACATTGTTTTTAAAAACAGTATTTTCATATTTTGCACTATATTTACAAATGAATCTCCCCTGCTGAACAGATCCATTTACTGTATCAGTTAAATCGCACCTAACTTTCAAAAATCAGTAGCATATCTTATTTCCTTTTGCTACCCACATTTGGCTATCTCACTGAATTTCTTAACAGATAAATTTAAGACCCAATTTAGTCTCTCTTCTATGACAATCTCTCCATATAGAACCATTATTAAACCAAGACTTCTAAGACATAATTTTTCCATGCTCACTCTATGTAATATTGGACATATGGTTTTCAAAGCATCCTCTCATCCAACACTATATTTAACTCAAAATATAATTAATGAGAATTCTGCTTCCAGGCATGAAGGGATAATTGGTATAAGACTTGTCCTCCTACTATAAACAAATATAATATTTGAAAAAAATGAAATGACTATTTCAAGCACCGAGAAATAGGAAAAGCAAGATCATAGAAAGTAAGCCCATGCTCACACCAGATTTCTCAAGAGGAACATTTTAACTACTATAGCACAGGAGGGTAGGGAACAAGAGAAACAATAGTCTTACTGAGCCGAGGAGGCAAGAGTTTTGATCTGCTAAAGTACTTAGGCTTTGCGGGAAATAGTATCACAGAACAAGCAGCTTTGCTAAAGTCTCTAGAATACTAGATGGGGATTTACTATGGATCCTTGGCCAAGGACTGGGCTTTATAAATGCAGATCAGACTCTGAAAGGTCAAGTTCTGCTATCTTGCATTTGCAGTGTGTATGGAATACAGACACCTGAGTTCCTAACTATTGTGAGATACTGGAATTCTCATCCAGTCAGACTGGCAAGCCCTAACAGCACTTTACAAACACACCATTCAGTTGAAACTCCAGAATTTCGGAGTAAGAGTCATACCTTGGTATAAAAGATGTATCTTAGAACTAATGACAAAACTGATAGTGTTTAATCATAAAAATCTGACAGTACTGTATCTTTACACCAGTAACTTAACTGTTTAGAAAGGAAAACTCAACATCTGTTAATTTAACATACGTTAAAGGAAGATGACACAATCTGGAATCTCTACAGTGTGTTCAGCACAATGCCAAGCATACAATTGAATTACTGGATACATCAGGAAACATGAACATGCGCTCACATTCAAAAATAACAGTAACTAGTGGAAACAAAACCCCCAAACAACACAGATTTTGAAATTAACAGACAAGGATGAGAGAAAAATTTGGAGTATAAAAAAGAAACAAATTAAAGTCCTAGAACTGACAATATATGATATAAAAATACAAGCTTTTTAAAAAATGTTTAAAACTAAAAATTAAAAGATTAGTAAACTTGAAGACACATAAACAGAAATAATCCTAAACTGAAGGAGAAAGGGAATAATTGAAGAAATGTCTGAAAAAGTATTTAGTGAATTGTGACATCATATCAGGTTGTCTAATAAACTTATATTTGGAGTTTCGGAGAGCTAAAAGATTAGGGAACATGAATTACATTTTAAAAATGACCAAAATGCTAAATGTGTTTTAAAAAACATACCTTTACATTTTCAAGAAGTTCTGCCAAACTTTTGCAGGATAAATCAAAAGAGAATGACACTTAGATATGTCATACTCAATTGCTGAAATGAAAAGAAAGAGAAAATCTTAAACAGTAGCATCATATTCAAAGTAATCTCAATATTCATGACATTTTCTCAACAGAAGCAATAGGGTGGAGAACACAGTGGAACAGTATCTATAATATGTAAAAGTGTCAATCTAGTAAGTATAGCCTTAAAAATTGAGGGGGAAAAAAAAAGACATCTTCAATTGAATAAACCTTGAAGAATTCTTAAAAGAAAAGCTGCTCTATCACACATAATAAAACAACACTCTGGTAAGGCTGAAGAAAAATAACATAATATGAAAATGCAAATTAATAAGAAAGAATGAGGGGTTCAATTATTGGCACATATTTAGGTGAATACTAAAGGCTATAGTTTCTCTTATTTTTTCAGAAAAAAATAAAAACCAGTAACATTATATTCTACGGCTTGAATATATACGTAAAACTAACATAAGGCAACAATGACACAAAGAACAGAGATAGTAGAATAATTATACTAATGGAATGATCTTTGTTCCATTATAGGAAGTTTTGAAAGATTAATTTTAAGTAGAATATAAAAGATATGAATGCATGTTTACTAAAGTAACCAGAAAACAAAGTGCAAATACATACATCAAGTATTCCAAAGTATAGAAACAGAACAATGGTATAAAAGAAAGATTAATTAAAAAGGACGCAAGCATGAAAGAACAGGGGAACAATAATTTAGATGTGAGAAACAGAAAGCAAATAGTAAAATAGAAGACATGAACTATATTAACGAGTAAAATTAAATGAAAAGGGCATCAGTTAAAAATAAAAAAATATCAGATCAGATAAATATGAAACTAAAGGTTGGCCACAATATTCTTTTATACATAAAGACTAAAGAAACAAAGAAATAAAAATATTTCCATAGGTAAGCTTGAGTGATTAAAATCATAATAGAAGTATTTCATGACAATAGACTATTACTAGAGATAAAGAGGTACAATGCATGCTGATAAAAAGTTGAAACATTAGAAAAATGTTATAATTTTAATTGTGTATGTACTTACAAACAAAATTTTTAAATAGAAGAAGAGAATGGACTCAATGGAGAAAAAATAACTAAAGATACAGATAGACATTTCAAGAAACTATTCCAATTATCTATAAACAAATACACAAAACATCAGTTAGAATATACAATATTTGCTGAATATAGTCAACTAATCTTACTTAATTAATACTTATAGAAGAACACCTCACCCAAAGTACAGAAAACATATTTTTCTAAGTGCACATGGAATATTAACCATGGCAGGTAATGTGCCAGGCTGCAACATGAGTATTCATTTAAAAAAAAAAAAATGGAAACTTTCAGAACATATACTGTGATAAAATATAAAGTAAAAATTCAATGTCAAAATTTCCAGATATTTTAAGTAACCAATGAATTAAAGAAAAGAAGAAATGACAGAAAAATTGGGAAAGATTTTAAATCTGATGAAAATGAAAACTACAAGATATCAATAGTCATGAAATACAATGAAAGCAGTGTAACTCAATAGATATGATAGCATGCTTCCACAAAATGACTTGTATAGAAACATGTATAGCAGTTATATTAATAGTTAAGATTTGTAAACAATTCAGATATGTATCATAACAATAATGGGTGCAAATTTGAACTTTATTCATATAATTTTAAAAATAAGTAAATCACAGTTCAGTTCAGTCATTCAGTTGTGTCTGACTCTTTGAGACGCCATGGACTACAGCACACCAGGCTTCCTTATCTGTCACCAACTCTTGGAGCTTACTGAAACTCAAGTCCACCAAGTCGGTGATGCCATCTAACCATCTCATCCTCTGTCGTCTCCCTCTCTTCCCATCTTCAATCTTTTCCAGCATCAGGGTCTTTTCCAGTGAGTCAGTTCTTTGCATCAGGCGGCCAATGTACTGGAGTTTCAGCTTCAGCATCAGTCCTTCCATTGAATATTCGGGACTGATTTCGTTTAGGACAGACAGGTTTGATCTCCTTGAAGTCCAAGGAACTCTCTAGAGTCTTCTCCAACACCATAGTTCAAAAGCATCAATTCTTCAACATTCAGCCTTCTTTATGGTCCAACTCTCACATCCATACATGACTATGGGAAAAACCATAGTTTTAACTAGACAGACTTTTGTTGACAAAGGAATGTCTCTGCTTTTTAATATGCTGTTTAGGTTGGTCATAGCTTATCTTCCAAGGAGCAAGCATCTTTTAATTTCATGGCTGCAGTCACAATCTGCAGTGATTCTGGAGACCAGAAAAATAAAATCTCCCACTCTTTCCATTATTGCCCCATTTATTTGCCATGAAATGATAGGAACGGATGCCATGATCTTAGTTTTCTGAATGCTGAGTTTTAAGCCAAATTTTTCACTCTCCTTTTTCACTTTCATCAAGAGGCTCTTTAGTTCTACACTTTCTGCCATAAGAGTGGTATCATCTGCATATCTGAGGTTACTGACATTTCTCCCAGCAATCTTGATTGCAACCTGTGCTTCATCCAGCCCAGTGTTTCTCATGATGTACTCTGCATATAAGTTAAATAAGCAGGGTGACAATGTACAGCCTTGATGTACTCCTTTTCCTATTAGGAACCAGTCTGTTGTTCCATGTCCAGTTCCAACTGTTGCTTCTTGGCCTGCATACAGATTTCTCAGGAGGCAAGTCAGGTGGTCTGGTATTCCCATCTCTTTCAGAATTGTCCACAGTTTGTTGTGACCCACACAGTGAAAGAAAGTCATATGAGGAGGCCTTACAAATAGCTGAGAAAAGAAGAGATGCTACAGGCAAAGGAGAAAAGGAAAGATATACTCATTTGAATGCAGAGTTCCAAAAAATAGCAATAAAGGATAAGAAAGCCTTCCTCAGCGATCAATGCAAAGAAATAGAGGGAAAATAATAGATTGGAAAAGACTAGAGATCTCGTCAAGAAAATTAGAATTAAGGGAACATTTCATGCAATGATGGGCACAATAAAGGACAGAAATGGTTTGGACCTAACAGAAGCAGAAGATATTAAGAAGAGGTATGAAGATACACAGAACTATAAAAAAAATCATGGTTATAACCAAAGGAACTGCATATTAAAAAGTTCATAATAATTTATTTCATATGAAGTTCAACAATAGGGACAACCAATCTAAGGTGTTAAAAATCAGAACAACTGTTACCAATGAAGGATGTTAGGATGTTGGTTACAAAGGTGTTCAATATTCTAAAGCTCATCAAATTTTTAACATTTAACACATTTATCAGCTTTCTGTGGCATAATCATATAATTTTACACTTAAGACCTGTGTGTTTCACTTTAAATAAAATATATTTATAAAATAGGTTTAATTTTGATAATCATTTTTATATGTAACAAAACACTCATAAAGACATCATGCACTCAACCACAGATTAATCCATCCACACATCTATCCATACATTCAACAATATTTATTAATAGTGTACTAGTCAATTTTGCTAGTCAATTGTCTCATTACCATCTTTCTAAATTCCATATATATGTGTTAGTATACTGTATTGGTGTTTTTCTTTCTGGTACCTTTAATAACCCAATCTTCAGTGCCTGTTTTTACTTGGGAGTGAGATTACTGGCTGACTGCTCTCTCCCCTTTGGACTTTCCTTTTTCTCCATCAGGTCTCCTCTGTCTCCTCCCTACCCCCTCTCTTCTCTACCCAACTTTGCGAATCTCTGTGTATTCCAGATGGTGGAGAACACTTAGGGAACTGATTACTGGCTGGATCTGTCTCTCTCCTTTTGATTCCCCCCTTTTATCCTCCAGGCCACCTCTGTTTCCTTCCTCCCTCTTCTCTTCTCTGTATAACTCCATGAACATCTCTGAGTGCTCCAGTTGTGGAGTGCACATAAGGAAGTGATTACTGGCTAGCTTGCTCTCTCCTCTATTGATTCCACCTCATCTCATTTGGGTCACCTCTAACTCCCTACTCCCTTTTCTCTTCTCCATGTAACTCTGTGAACCTCTCTGGGTGTCCCTCACTGTGAAGAAACTTTTCATCTTTAACCTAGATATTTTATCAATGGTGCTGTATAGAAGGAGAAGTCTTCAGACTACTGTAAAAATAAGACTGAATACCAGAAGCAGGAGGCTTAAGTCCAAACCTTGAGAACACCAGAGAACTCGACTCTAGGGAACATTAATTGACAGGAGCTCATCAAACGCCTCCATACCTACACTGAAACCAAGCACCACCCAAGGGCCAACAAGTTCCAGAGCAAGACATACCATGCAAATTCTCCAGCAACACAGGAACACAGCCCTGAGCTCCAATATACAGGCTGCCCAAAGTTACTCCAAAACCATTGACATCTCATAACTCATTACTGGACACTTCATTGCACTCCAGAGAAAAGAAATCCAGCTCCACCCACCAGAACACCNAATTCTCCAGCAACACAGGAACACAGCCCTGAGCTTCAATATACAGGCTGCCCAAAGTTACTCCAAAACGACTGACATCTCATAACTCATTACAAGACACTTCATTGCACTTCAGTAGGGAGAAATCCAGCTCCACCCACCAGAACACCAACACAAGCTTCCCTAACCAAGAAACCTTAAGAAGCCACTGATACAACCCCGCCCACAGTGAGGAAACTCCACAATAAAAAGACCTAAACAAACTGCCAGAATACAGAAAGGCCACCCCAAACGCAGCAATATAAACAAGATGAAGAGACAGAGGAATACCCAACAGGTAAAGGAACAGGAGAAATGCCCACCAAACCAAACAAAAGAGGAAGACATAGGGAATCTACCTGANAACCCCGCCCACAGTGAGGAAACTCCACAATAAAAAGACCTAAACAAACTGCCAGAATACAGAAAGGCCACCCCAAACGCAGCAATATAAACAAGATGAAGAGACAGAGGAATACCCAACAGGTAAAGGAACAGGAGAAATGCCCACCAAACCAAACAAAAGAGGAAGACATAGGGAATCTATCTGATAAAGAATTCCAAATAATGATAGTGAAAATGATCCAAAATCTTGAAATCAAAATGGAATCACAGATAAATAGACTGGAAACAAGGATTGAGAAGATGCAAGAAAGGTTTAACAAGGACCTAGAAGAAATAGGAAAGAGTCAATATATAATGAATAATGCACTAAATGAGATTAAAAAAGACTCTGGAGGCAACAAATAGTAGAATAATGGAGGCAGAAGATATGATTAGTGAAGTAGAAGATAGAATGGTAGAAATAAATGAATCAGAGAAGAAAAAAGAAAATGAATTAAAAGAAATGTGGACAATCTCAGAGACCTCCAGGACAATATTAAATACTCCAACATTTGAACCATAGGAGTCCCAGAAGAAGAAGACAAAAAGAAAGACCATGAGAAAATACTTGAGGAGATAATAGTTGAAAAC
>SJYX01013504.1:50011-72424 GCA_006410675.1 Oreotragus oreotragus
GATTCCCGCTCAGCTCTTGGAATGAACGCCAAAGGGTTTTCCTCTTGGGATTTGTGGTTATTTTATTATTATCATTATTATTATTTATTTTTATTATTATTTATTATTATTGTTATTATTTAATCTTTATTATATTATTATTTTATTTTTATTATTTATTATTATTTATTTTTATTATATTATTATTTATTATTTTATTATTATTATTTTATTATTATTTATTTAGTAGACAAATACTACCGCCACCCTCAAGCACCCCGAGCAGCTCTTCAGGGTTTGCCTAAGGACAGCAACACGGGTACATCCCTAGGCTGCTCCTTTGCCCCCCTTTCATTCTTTGTGTTTTTATTTCTTTCTGTAAGTTATGGTAGAAAACGGCCATGGGACCACATCTGCAGCTGCAACTATAGCAAGCAACTCTGTGATGGCGTACACACTTCTCTGCCTGGGGGAGGGTGACAGAAACAATGGGAGGGGAGGGCAGTTTTATCATAATTAAAAAACCGTGTTTAGTCTTGGGGAGGTGAGAAGCTTTCTCTGNCCGAGCAGCTCTTCAGGGTTTGCCTAAGGACAGCAACACGGGTACATCCCTAGGCTGCTCCTTTGCCCCCCTTTCATTCTTTGTGTTTTTATTTCTTTCTGTAAGTTATGGTAGAAAACGGCCATGGGACCACATCTGCAGCTGCAACTATAGCAAGCAACTCTGTGATGGCGTACACACTTCTCTGCCTGGGGGAGGGTGACAGAAACAATGGGAGGGGAGGGCAGTTTTATCATAATTAAAAAACCGTGTTTAGTCTTGGGGAGGTGAGAAGCTTTCTCTGGCAGTCTAAAGGGCAGCTTGGCTGTAGACAGTACAGTCGGTATGGGGTGACTGCAGACTTCCTGGAACCCTCTGTTCCCCTCCTTGCTCCCTAGCTAGCACTCTGCTCCCATTACATCACCTGCCCACTGAGGACTGAAATCCCTTTAATGGGGCTCTAACCATACATCCCACCTTGAGAAAATAGGGTTAAACTGTAAATGTCTTAGGAAGTCTGAGCTAAATGCGAACTATGTTGTGACTGATGGATACTAGATTCTTTTCTGCGAACAGATTTCAAGGGGTGTACACAAGAGCAGCTGCTTGGGATATGACCTGGATCCTGTGCATTCAGATTTACTGATCCTCTGCACTCTCCTTTCCCACCATGGCTTGATAACTCTTGGGATGTATCTGAAATAATTAGCTCCCTGCTCCCTGCTAAGGCACTCCAGTCGCGTCTGACTCTGTGCGACTCTATGGGCTGTAGCCTGCCAGGCTCTTCTGTCCGTGGGATTCTCCAGGTAAGAGTACAGGAGTGGGTTGTCATGCCCTCCTCCCTACAGACCTAGGGATCAAACCCACATCTCTTATGTCTCCTGCAATAGCAGGCGGGTTCTTTACCACTAGCACCACTGGTGATCAATGCAAAGAAATAGAGGGAAAATAATAGATTGGAAAAGACTAGAGATCTCGTCAAGAAAATTAGAATTAAGGGAACATTTCATGCAATGATGGGCACAATAAAGGACAGAAATGGTTTGGACCTAACAGAAGCAGAAGATATTAAGAAGAGGTATGAAGATACACAGAACTATAAAAAAAAATCATGGTTATAACCAAAGAAACTGCATATTAAAAAGTTCATAATAATTTATTTCATATGAAGTTCAACAATAGGGACAACCAATCTAAGGTGTTAAAAATCAGAACAACTGTTACCAATGAAGGATGTTAGGATGTTGGTTACAAAGGTGTTCAATATTCTAAAGCTCATCAAATTTTTAACATTTAACACATTTATCAGCTTTCTGTGGCATAATCATATAATTTTACACTTAAGACCTGTGTGTTTCACTTTAAATAAAATATATTTATAAAATAGGTTTAATTTTGATAATCATTTTTATATGTAACAAAACACTCATAAAGACATCATGCACTCAACCACAGATTAATCCATCCACACATCTATCCATACATTCAACAATATTTATTAATAGTGTACTAGTCAATTTTGCTAGTCAATTGATTATCTGAATATTTCAGAGGAGCTTCAATGAATGTAAATATGAATTTACTAAGCAATTCTATACATCTTCTGAAAGAGAAAGAAAAATTTACTTTTGAATGTTTCTAATTGAGCTTTTGAAGTCATAGCTTAGAACCTTCTCCAAGAAGGTTCTGTGATTCTCTCCTCTTTTTCTAAGAACGTGATTCATTTTCTTCCACATAGTGCTGGTATACTGGGGAAGGCAATGGCACCCCACCCCAGTACTCTTGCCTGGAAAATCCAATGGACGGAGTAGCCTGGTGGGCTGCAGTCCACGGGGTCGCTAACAGTCGGACAGACTGAGCGACTTCACTTTCACTTTTCTCTTCCATGCATTGGAGAAGGAAATGGCAACCCACTCCAGTATTCTTGCCTGGAGAATCCCAGGGATGGGGGAACCTGGTGGGCTGCCGTCTATGGGGTCACACAGAGTCGGACACGACTGAAGTGACTTAGCAGCAGTGCTGGTATACATCTGGGGCCAATGAAATATTAGAAAGTAATGATAAGTCATTTCTGTTTTTCCTGTATCTTAGTTAACTCTTGAGATGATGCACCCTGGCTAAAAACTCAAGTGCAAACTAATGAAAAACCATAAGCAGGATTTAGCAGAACTAGTCACTTGAACTGCTTTCACATTGCTTACCAACAAAAACTGACTCTCTTTTATGTTGCTACACTTTAAAATAATTTCTTATGATTAAAGAGATGATCCAATATATAATATCATTCTGAGATATGACCTGATGTGTGTTTACATTTTTTAATATTATAATTTATTTTGGGTACAGAGTTTAACCTACTACTTGCTAAATTCTATTGAATTTTTAGCATTTTAGAACTGCAAAACACTTTCAAAATTCATTTGGTTGCTTTTATCAAGGATACAATATATTCTTTAACAAGAAGTGTTAACTTCCACAGAATATATTAATATTTACAAAGTGCTTTTTAAGAATAGGACTTCATCTAATCTCACTACAATTCTGTGGAGTAGACATTCTTATCTCCAGTATATAGATATAAAAGCTGAGCTTAGGAATTTATATAGCTTATCCACAATCATACAGTTAACAAGAATCAGCACTTGGATTCAAACTCAATTTATCTATTTTAGAGACAGGAAAATGGGAAATTTGTAAACAGCCCAAAGTCATTAATGGTCATGGAAAATGTGAACTCAGGTTTTCTCATTTCCAATTTTTTTAAAGTTTTTAATTAAAAATAACTTTCCTTATACTTCCTCCATAAACAGATTTTTTCTTGATCTTCACTACTGATTAAAATATAGCCTTGTGTAAACCAAGTATACATCTTAAGATCCTTACTCATATTTTGATGCTTATTACTTAATGCTATTCAAACACACTAAATGCCACATAATAGAGTCTGCTACAGTACAGTATTGGTTATAAACAACCAATATACAAGTTTTTTTTAACTCATTGAGCTCTCTTATATAAAACTATCTCATATTTAACTCTCTCATATTTAAACTACCTCTGCCCTTAAAGATGTCCGTGGTCTTCCCTGGTGTCTCAGTGGTAAGGAATCTGACTGTGATGCAAGAGATGCAGGAGAACTGGGTTCGATCCCTGGGTTGGGAAGATCCCTTGAAGAAGGAAATGGCAACTCACTCCAGTATTCCTGCCTATGGAATCCCATGGACAGAGGAGCCTGGCAGCCTACAGTCCATGGGGTCACAAAGAGTCAGACTCAACTGAGCACACATGCACGTAAAGATGTTCATACAGTGTTACCCCCATTCTCTGTGGTTAAAACTGTCTGCTTCTCCCTTTTACAAAAATGCACTACTTTGGTTTTATTTAAATGCAGTCTCTTTAAAAATCTATGGCATTAGAATAGTACTGAAGAAATTATTGACACATGATACTTTATTTGCCTGTTTCTAAAAAGATATACATTTCCTTACTTGTTCTTGCTTTTCTTCAAACCCCAAAATTTAACCATACATTTTTCTAGTGATTATGGTGTGTATGCCAAAGAGTCACACCAAGAATAATAATCATTCTCAGTCGTATTGGCAAAATCTTGCATTTTACTAAATCAGATACCCAAAATGCCTCTGTACATGATACTGAAATCAAAGCTGAAAATTTCATGTTAAAACTGAACTGAAAGTTATCTTATACAAAGATAATGACCACCAAATATTTGTTGCTCTACTACCTTCTTTGAATAGGAAGTAAGTAAAAGCAGAGACATTACTTTGCTGACTAAGGTCTGTCTAGTCAAGGCTATGGTTTTTCCAGTAGTCATGTATGGATGTGAGAGTTGGACTGTGAAGAAGGCTGAGCACCAAAGAATCGATGCTTTTGAACTGTGGTGTTGGAGAAGACTCTTTGTGTATATGATACTTATTAGTATATAAGTCTACAGTAAGTCACTTACATATGAACAAGTGTTATTCAGAGAGCACATTTGTTAAGTCTAATTTGTTCTTAAGTCCAATAGAGTAAGTCTAGATACCCAAGTAACACAACTGGCTATATTATATTACACTATATAATACTTCTCACACAAATAATACATTAAAAAACAGCAAACACACAGAATAAAGGAAACTGTTTTAATTGTACAGTACAGTACCTTGAAAAGCACAGTAATACACTACAACAGCTGGCATACACTGGCTGGCACTGGGTGAACAGTCAGAAAAGTTATTGCCTGGAGGAGGGAGAGGAGACGGGAGGTGGTAGACCCAAAGGACTACTGGCAACAGGAGATGGAAGGCAAACTGCAATGTCAACCATGCCTGGCACATGTTCTGGTTCCTTAATGAATTCAATTCTATCCACCCTTCTGAAAAAATGATCCAATGATGTCTGGATAGTAGCTCTTATTTTCTCCTAATACTTGACACAGTAGCACTGGGGCTGCAGTCTTTGTGTACAGGACCTTTGGGTCCTGTGCCTCAAAATCTAACAGTGCCTCCTCAAATAAAGAAAGCCCCCTTGCCATTCCCTGCATTGTGAATCCCTTCAGGTTTTCAGTAATTCTTCTCATCTCTCTTCATCCATTCTCTGGGCCTCCAGTTTCCATCAGGTCTTCATTTGTAAGCTCTTCATGTTGTACAGCAAGTTCAATGAAGTTGTCCTCTTTCAGATCTAGCCCCGGCTTCCTGCTGAGGATCGTTAAGTTACTGAAGACCTTTTTGGACTCCTCATCCATCTTGTCAAACCCATGAAAATCGTGAACAAACTATGAGCAAAGATTCTCCCAAACCCATTCATGGCGATGGCTGTAACCTCACACCAAGCAAAGTTAATGTTTTCATGGAATTGTAAATGTTATAGTTTTTCCAAAACTGTTCTGATTCACTCACCTTTACTCCCTGACAAAAAGTGTGACATAAATAACGTTTCTTGAAAGTCACTGAATATAACCTCCTGGTCCATAGGTTGGGTGAGCAATGTAGCATTTGGTGGCAGATGCATTACTTTGATGTTGGGATGAAGGATGTCCATGAGTAGGGTGTGTCTCAGAGCATTGTTGAACAGTAAAATATGTTGAATGGGTTGTCCTTCCCCCCCCAGCAATATTTCTCTACTTCCAAGATAAAGTGGTAGAAATGCTATTCCTGAGAGTAGCCTGTGTAACCTAGAGCCCTTGGCCACACTTTCAGGGTTTCCTGGGTTCTCTGAACGATAAACTAAGAGAGGCTTCAGCTTCATATTGCCAGAAACATTAGCCTATCCTTCAATGTCATATAGTGTGGCATCAACATGTCCTCTTTACTGATTTAAGTTTAGTCTGGCATCCTCTTCAGTACAGTCCTGCCTCATCCACAGTAAAACCCTGCTTAGGTAAATACATGCCTTCATCAGTAATTTCTTGAAGCATTTCAGGAATTCCCAGGCAGCACCTATATCTGTGCTCACTTCCTCACCACTTAAATTTTATGTTGTGAAGACTGGCTCTAGCCTTGATCTGATGAAACCAGCTATGGCTGGAATTAAAAGATACTCCCTCTGATTCTTTGCCATGTATCTTCTTCAAGTTTTCATAATGAAACCAGCTATGGCTGGAATTAAAAGATACTCCCTCTGATTCTTTGCCATGTATCTTCTTCAAGTTTTCATAAAGGCTTTTAGCGTTCTCTTGACTCAGCATTAAGCTGAGTGGGACTCAACACTGATGCTAATCCCGCATCCAAACACTGAGAAGTTTCTCCATCTTCTCTATCACTCTTCCACGTGTCTTCCATACTATTGTCAAAAACACTGGCACAGCAAACTTCATACATTCTGTGTTCTTTAGAATCAGGCCGACGATTGATTCAATCATGTTATAAGTAAGAGCGACATCTACCATCTTTTCACCTTGCTTCACTCTCTCAGTGTCTTTCATTTTCCATCACCATCTCTTGGCGCTTCTCAGCAGTATCAGCTACATCACTCCTGCTTCTTTGTTTGCTTCTGGACATCCTTAAAATAAAAATATGTACTACTGTACTCTACATAGTGCGTGTGTGTGCATGCTTAGTTGCCCAGTCGAGTCCAGCTCTTTGCGATCCATTGGACCGTAGCCCACCAGGCTCCTCTGTCCACGGGATTTTTCAGGCAAGAAAAGAAGTGGGTTGCCATTCCCTTCTCCACGGGATCTTCCCAACCCAGGGATCAAACTTACGTCTCCTTTGTCTCCCGCATGACAGAAGGATTCCTTACCCACTGAGCTATCAGGGAAGCCCCATGCACACATGCATAAGCTCTACACAGTATTGTACAGCAAAGTATACAAAAGCACAAACAATTGTAGAGGTTGCATGCACATGAAAATGTATATGCCAGACACATGAACTAATTTATGAGGCTGGATGTGTGAACACATTCACATCTTTCAAAGTTTGAAACTTAAATGCTTTTACGTGGGGGACTTAGTCTATACAAAGCACATATACAAACATATATATACTGTATATAGTGCATATTGTCTATACACATGAATATGTATAATTAGGATCATGTCCAGTCTTAGTGGATATTTGCTGTTTTTCCTGTTTGCTCTGCTGCTGATTCTCCTGCCTTTGTAAGTAAATATCACTTTTCCTTTGTCAAAACACCTCTGTCTTCTCTCAGTTGGATCTGAATGGGACTGACACAATGTCCTGGTTTCACAAGTAGGTATTCATCTTACTCACTATGTACCTATTCAGCATATTGTATACTCTGGTCACAATACTGGCTTACGGTAGACTATTGCAAGTATAAAGCCACCATGAATATAAATCCGTAACACATCAGTTCACCTCAAACACCACATCAAGCTATTAAGTATTTTCAGACCACTTTTGAGCTTTCATTTTACTTGACTTTTGTGGCTTCTATGATATTCAAAAGGGGTATCCATTGCCGATCCCCTTCTGTTTTCCCTCCACTGTTAGTAGTTGGCTGTGACAGCCTTTTTATGGCAGACATCCACTACATTCACTGTTAACAGTTACACAGACTTCTTCCCCATATTGTTTCCTAAATTTCCAGTTGTGTTTTCTCTCATTCTTTCTGGTTAGAAATATTGAGATTTCTATTACTTTTAGGCATTGCTTCACTGGAATTATCTCCGGCACATTTTTCTTCAACTTTTAGCACTTCAGCCTCTGAATGTGAGAGTAACTGCAAAACCCATGTAATGTTTAAGTCTTCATTTAGTTCAGGTATCTCTTTTTCATTTGACAATTCATCTTAAGTTTACATCTATTGTATTCCATTTTCATGATGTCTATGGAAATATGGTTGTCCAGTAAACAACTACATGAATTTATGATGAGGCCTCAGCCATTCACTGAAAAATCAATTGGATTCACTAGAAAATGTACCTGTTTGAAAGAAACTGATTGCACAATTTTTTGGCTGCGATTGCATAAAAATGTAATTGGATAATAAAACTTGGTCTTTACAATACTCTCAAATTATGCAGCAAAGAAAAACAAGCAGGACATGATAGAAAAATGAAACACAATGAAGTAAATGACATCTGAGCTCACACTGGATGCTGATAAGGTATCTGGGATTTCAATATAGAACAAAGAATATCAGTTTATGGTCCTAATTACCACCATTGCTTCATAATCGCTTTTAATCAAGTATCAGATATGCTAGGTATTTTGTTAAGGAATGGGAAGGAGTGGCATTTCCTATCAGAGATGGAATTTAAATTTTTCTTGTTGTTGTTAGTTTTCTTCCTTTCCTGACTTGAATGTGTACTGAGTACCATATAAAAACTTAGAGACCCGTTGCCTAATTAGTATGGGTCTCTCCTCATCCTCTATTTCTATCTAGGAAATTCTCTTTCTTTTAGTCAAGGATTTCAGATTCTTCTGATCATGACAAAGGGATTTCTTTTCTCAAGGTGACATGAAAGCACTTGGTGCACAATAGAGAGTGACTAGCAAATCAAGTTAAGGTTCACTGCACAGACAGGCTGCAATAATTTCAGTGCTGCCCTGTAGGGAGAGGGTTGTGGTAGAGAGATGACTTTCTGCTCTTAGACCCTCTCCCTGAATTATATTTCAAGTATGAAAGGTCATCTGGTAGTTTTAGGTAGCAAGAAATGCAGATTAAATAATTTGCTAGAGTATAATTGTTTTTATTTACGTTAACTTGAAGATCTTATCATTATATTATTCAGAGGAGAAGTGCTGTGTCCTAAGTAGGCATAATTAAAACCAATTTATCTGAGACGTGCGTTCAGTTGCTAAATTGTGTCCAACTCTTTGTGACCCCATGGACTGTAGCCTGCCAGGCTTCTCTGTTCATGGGATATCCTAGGCAAGAATATTGGAGTGGGTTGTCATTTCCTTCCCCTTATCAGAGACAGATGAAGATATAAATGAACTACTATTTGTTGAATATTCTATGTGTCAGACAGAATATAACATTCTTTATATTTGCTGCCTCACTTAATTTCATTTAACCTGCCCCCAAATCAACTTTGAATTGAAGATATAAGGGAAATTAAGACATGTGTAACACTTAGGAACAGGAACCTGGACATAGGTAAGTAGAACACCATGGTGGTTAAGCGTAAAATGTGACACTTGTATAGTCTTAGGCAAATATTTTTAACTTGATCAACTGTAAAATGAGAACAATAATGCCAATCACCTCTTAAAGTTGTAAAAATTGGGTGAGATCATGCATTTAAGATCTTAGTTCAGTACCTGACATAGGTATCTGACATAGGTTCATGACATAGGTGCATGCCTCATGAATGTTATTGACTGCAATGAACACTGTGATGAAAGGTAAACCCACATACCCACCCTGTCTTCTGACAATGTCTGCTGCAGTGGCTCACAGCTGTTTCTTTTGGAGGAAACTGTTCTTTACTGCCAAGATCTGCCCACAGTATCCCATTCCATGGGTTGATTTTGGCCAATTACAGGTTTAATGTTTCGAAACCAAGGATCAAACTTGATCAACTTGGAAAAAAAAAAAAATTCTGCAGGACGATCTCTAAACAGTAAAGCTTCTCAAAGGATCCACTGAAGTTTTACTGGTATTTCACAATATGTTCTTTCTCAATGGTTTCCCTTGAAAAGTGGAAATCAGTATATTTACCTAATTTACCTTCCCGGATGTCTGGAATATCATATAATGCAATAAAAGTAACCAAACTGTTACCAGCTACCACAGGAACATAAAACATCATTTTCCCTATTATTACTGTACTAAAGAGAGGGATGTTGACATAAGGTCTAGCTTTTTATCTTAGGACATATCAAGTAAGTGTGCAACTCTGCTTCAAGACAGTAATTAAAGATCTTGGATGGTTATGCAGCAAAATCACTGAATACAAATTAACCCACACATTTTTTCTTTGTTGTTTATGATGCGTTAGGTCTATGACCTTGGATAAGTCAAGTAATACATCTGAGTTTCAATTATTTGCCACCTACTTCAGGGACAGATTGCATGATAAAGAGATGATGAGATCGTTAATGAGATAACATTTGTTGAGCCCTTTGAGATTCTTCGATGAAAGATGCCCCACGAAGAAAATACATGATCTTCTGTTATAAAGTTGGGGAAATAAAACATAAAGTGGCTTCTCAGGCAACACACATAATGGTGACAACCAAAAACAAGGTGTTTTTAATCCTCCAGATCTTTGTTCATATTCAGGGAACACAATTCTTAATCTTTTCTAGAAGTTTCAAGGGCAATATCAACTAAGTCCCTATGTAAGCTACAAGTACCTAAGGACACACTGTAATGATAACAAAGGTTTCTAGTTTATTTTATAATCTAAATACAAAGCTGGAGTTAAAATCCCAGAATCTCATGTCAACTATGAAATCCTAGATCTGAAAGGTACTAGCTTTAACCTTGAGTTAGATTCCTTGCCTTTTTCTCTTTCTCTTAATTATTTTGTAAGTAACATGGCATTATTATTATTATTATTTTAGAGCTTCCATAATAATAGTATATACTTTATCGAGTTGTGAAGATTAAACTAGCAAAGAAATTAAGCAGTATCTCCTATATGAGAATCACTCATGATAGGTTAGCTTATTTATGTGCCTAGTGTTTGTGTTGGTCACTCATTTGTGTCTGACTCTTTGTGACCACAAGGACTGTAGCCCGCTAGGTTCCACTGTCCATGGAATTCTCCAGGCAAGAATACTGAAGTGGGTTGCCATTCCTTTCTCCATGGATTTGTAATCTAATGGGATCTCAAACTGAACAAAGGTAAAGCAGCATCTTGGGATAAATAGCATGATATTTTCAAGAGAGATGAGATGTGAACAATATTAAAACAGTGCCACAATACAATATCGTGAAACTCAGTATTGGTTTCTCTCAGAAAGAACCTGCCTAAGTGAGTTTGAAAGCTATAGTGAAAAGCAGGATCCATGATCTGAATCCAAATACACTAATTCAATCACGTGGTTGAAACAGGGTCATGGCTTAGAACACACACTATCCTATCACCTGGAGCTCTCATGTTTCTTGACATCTGGAGCTGTATAAGACCTTCATGTATTTAGGGGATTCAGCCTGGAGGTAACTTAAAAATACCACTTAGTTTCTTATAAAACTAGATCTTCCCATTATAGGCAAAATGAGGACTCTTTCTGATATATGTTAGCTATCTCATTCAAAGGAAATACCTAGATTTCACACAGGAAATTGTATTTGAAAACTGTGATGATGCAAATAGGATCTATTCCCTAACTCCTTCAGCAAACTAAATGTTGTTTCCAGAGAAAGTAACACTAGTAAGCCGTTATCTTAAGACTTAGCATTACCCTGATTTATTGTAAATCATTCAGTCACATATATATGTATATTAAAATGATATTAACACTGAAATACACTAAAGCAAAGAAATTAAGAAGGCAGTAGGAGTTTATATTTCAGCATTACAGGTTGGGGCATAGACTTGGATTACTGTGATACCGAATCGTTTGCCTTGGAAACAAAGAGAGATCATTCTGTCATTTTTGATACTGAACTGAACTGAGGAGTTTATTTCTAAATACTTTTTCTAAGAGCAAAGTATGTGTGTGTGCTGTGTGCTCAGTTGCTTCAGTCTTGTCTGACTTTTTGCGATCCCATGTACTATAGCCTGCCAGGCTTCTCTGTCCATGTGAGTCTCCGAGCAAGAATACTGGCGTGGGTTGCTATTTCTTTCTCCAAGGGAGCTTCCTGAGTCAAGGATCAATCCTGCCTCTCCTGCATCTCTTGTACTGCAGGCAGATTATTTACCCCTGAGCCACCTAGGAAGCCCCACGAAGTATAATGACACTGAATTAATTCAATTCTCCTTAGTATATGAGAGAACACAAGATTACAGTATATAGACATCCATTAGATGCCTCTGATGATGGGAATATTTAAAGTAATCAACAAGTCTTCACAAAGGATAGGGGCTAGGGGCTGATCTCATTTAGATCCTTGGTAGCAGTTTTCAATAAACTCTTTATTTCTGATCTCCCTTTAGCAGTCATTTGAATAATGTTTCATTATTCTCTTAGATTAAACCTTTGAAGTGCACAGATTGTTATTTAGATGAGATACATATAAGCTACTATAATAAAATGACCACCAAATACAGTAGATTAATGTAAGAAAGGTTTATTTTTCCTTCACATAATTTACAGAAGTGAATAACTCAGGGCTGGTAAGCACCTATCCTCAGCACATGGATTTCAAGGTCGCTTCAATTATTATGACTTCCAAAACAGCAGGAAAGATGAAAGAATGAACCTGACCTTGAAACAGAAAGTCATCACGTACATTAAATCCTTTGGGGTGTACATAGTCACAAAGCAAAAGATGTTGGAATATGCAGTCTCTAGCTGAGTAATCACACAACCATTTAAAATTTGACTGTGAACCATTTGCATTAGTACAAGGAAAGAATTGCATCTAATTGGTTGTTACTTGGATATACAGAAAGTTCAAATTATAGCTAAAGAAAATTAAAATGTGGGCATAAAAGTGATGTTAATCCAATGTTTTATACTTCTCTTTCTGTCCCTATTTTTTTCCTTTCTTTTAATAATGTTTTGACCAAGATGATTATTTTCTCATTAACACCTGTTGTACTCGGCTTCTCTAATATCTGTGCTTCGTGGTTCTCCTCTGACCTCACTGACCAACCTGTCTCAGACTCTCCGTTGGTTTCTCCTCACTTCCCCATCCTGTAAATATTAACATGTCCCTCCTCTCCAGCTGTTTCCTTCCAAAAGCTTACACTTAGGCTTCTCTGGCGGCTCAGTGACAGGGAACCCGCCTGCGAACGCAAGGGATAGGGCTTCAATCCCTGGTCCGGGAAGAGCCCCCGTGCCTCGGAGCAACCAAGCCTGTGTGCCACAACTGCTGAGTCTGTGGTTTAGGAGCCCATGAACCGCAAGTACTGAGCCCAGATGACCCAACTACGGAAGCCCCTGCAGCTGGAGCCGATGATGCAACGAGAGAAACCACTGCCATGAGGAGCCTGCACACCACAGCTAGAGAGTAGCCCCTACTCGTCGCTGGAGAAAGCCCGTGTGCAGTGAAAAAAGACCCAGCACACTCATAAATAAATGGATACAAATAAATTAATCTTTAAAAATACAAATAAGTTTACAGATGGCCCTTAGGTGATATTAACCTCATAGATAACAATGTCTCCAGGTCTATGAGCCGGTAACATTAAATAGACTCTAACTTGGACCACACCTCTGCACACAATATATCCTAGTACCTGTTTAACATCCTCATTTGGAAGTCAAAGAGGCATAACACAATTGAAATATCTGAAACTGAACTTCTGATGTTTCCATACTCCAAAACTGCAACTCTTACTGGCTTCCACATCACAGTGCCACCACATCTCTATCCTTCAGCGGGAAGAGAAAAAAGAAAAAATGTTGTCATAATTCTCTCTTCCTCTCACATATGCCCTTACATATTCACCACTGAACTCTGCCACCATTCCCTTCTGTCCTCAGTTCAACAGGTTCTGATGACCTCATTAAAACCACTTCAATTCAAGCTGCCTTCATTTTTCACACTTGTTTATTTTATTCCCTAGTTCTCTTCATGCACTCCTTATTCCCAAATTCAGACTTAAATTAAGGAAAGTAGGGAAAAACACTATACCATTCAGGTATGACCTAAATCAAATCCCTTATGATTATACAGTGGAAGTGAGCAATAGATTCCAGGGATTAGATCTGACACAGTGCCTGAAGAACTACGGACAGAGGTTCCTAACACTGTGCAGGAGGCAGTGATCAAAAAGATTCCCAAGAAAGGAAATGCAAAAAAAGCCAAATGGTCATCTAAGGAGGCCTTATAAATAGCTGAGAAAAGAAGAGAACTGAAAGACAAAGGAGAAAAGAAAAGATACATCTATCTGAATGAAGAGTTCCAAAGAATAGCAAGGAGAGATAAGAAACCATTCCTCAGTGATCAAAGCAAAGAAATAGAGGAAAACAATAGAAGGGGAAAGACTAGAGATCTTTGCAAAAATTAGAGATACCAAGGGAACATTTCATGCAAAGATGGGCTCATTAAAGGACAGAAATGGAAAGGATCTAATAGAAGCAGAAGATATTAAGATGAGGTGGCAAGGATACACAGAGGAACTATACAAAATAGATCTTCATGACCCAGATAACCACGATGGTGTGATCACTCACCTAGAGCCAAACATCCTGGAGTGTGATGTCAAATGGGCCTTAGGAAACATCACTATGAACAAAGCTAGTGGAGGTGATGGCATTCCAGTTGAGCTATTTCAAATCCTTAAAGGTGATGCTGTGAAAGTGTTGCACTCAATATGACATCAAATTTGGAAAACTCAGCAGTGGTCAGCACAGGACTGGAAAAGGTCAGTTTTCATTTGAATCCCAAAGAAAGGCAATGCCAAAGACTGTTCAAACTACCGCATAATTGTACTCATCTCACATGCTAGCAAAGTAATGTTCAACATTCTTCAAGCTAGGCTTCAACAGGACGTGAACAGAGAACTTCCAAATGTCCAATCTGGATTCAGAAAAGGCAGAGGAAACAGAGATGAAATTTCAAACATCTGTTGGATCATAGAAAAAGCAAAAGAGTTAAGAAAAAGCAAAAGAATTCCAGAAAAACATCTACTTCTGCTTCACTGACTATGCCAGTCTTTTACGTGTGGATCACAACAGACATTCTCAAAGATATAGGAATACCAGATCACCTTACCTGCCTCCTGAGAAATCTGTATGTAGGTGAAGAAACAACAGTTAGAACTGTACATGAAACAACCAACTGGTTCCAAACTGGGAAATGTGTATGCCAATGCTGTATACTGTCACCCTGCTTATTTAACATTTATGCAGAGTACATCATGAGAAACGCTGGGCTGGAAGAAGCATAAGCTGGAATCAAGACTGCTGGGAGAAATATCAATAACCTCAGATATGCAGATGACACCACCCATTTGGAAGAAAGTGCAAAGAAACCAAAGAACCTCTTGATGAAACTGAAAGAGGAGAGTGAAAAAGTTGGCTTAAAACTCAAAAGTGAAAAATCTAAGATCATGGCAACTGGTCCCATCACCTCATGCATGGGGAAACAATGGAAACAGTGAGAGACTTTATTTTGGGGGCTCCAAAATCACTGCAGATGGTGACTGCAGCCATGAAATTCGAAGATGCTTGCTCCTTGGAAGAAAAGCTATGACATATCTAGACAGTATATTAAAAAGCAGAGACATTACTCTGCTGAGAAAGGTGCGTATAGTCAAAGCTATGGTTTTTTCAGTAGTCATGCATGGATGTGAGAGATGGACCATAAAGAACTGTGGTGTTGGAGAAGACTCTTGAGAGTCCCTTGAAATGCAAGGAGATCAAATAAGTCAATCTTAAAAGAATTCAGTCTGGAATATTCATTGGAAGGACTGATGCTGAAGCTGAAGCTCCTATATTTTGACCACCTGATGCAAAGAGCCAACCTATTGGAAAAGACCCTGATGCTGGGAAAGATTGAAGGCAGTAGGAGAAGGGGATGACAGAGGATGAGATGATTGGATGACATCACTGACTCTATGGATATAAATTTGAGCAAGTTCCAGAATTTGGTGATGGACAGGGAAGCCTGGCATCCTGCAGTCCATGGGTTTCCAAAGAGTTGGACAAAACTGAGTGATCTGAACTGAACTGAATTCTCTTTATAACACCTAAAGTCTTTTCTCAACACAGAAGCTAAAATGATTCTTTTAAAGTTAATTACGATTACACCATTCTGCTGATCAGAACCCTCTCAAAGCAAAAGTCTGTCTTGTCCATGGTCCGTTCCCTTGCACTCTTTATGAATTCATCTTCCAACAATGCTGACTTCCTAGTTCTTCCTTAAACCTGTCAAATGTGATCCATTTCTGGTTCTTTGAAACTGCATTTTTTCTCTGCCTGCAATCTTTTTTCTCAAGTTAAGCCTACAGTTGGATTCCTTACTTCGTGCAGAACTTCACTGAAATTCCACATTATCAGGGACTCAGGCTTGTTACTAATTTAATGCCTTAATCCCACACCCATCCTTTTCCGACCCACTTCTTGTTACTGAAAATGATTGCTAAAAACTGTACTGCTTTTCTTTTTTCCATGTGGATTTTTGTCGAGTCCTGACAATAGGAAGCACTGGAATAAGAAGGCCAGAAGAAAGGAAGAAAAGACTACTCTTTCTTTATTCACATTTTTGTTTTCTCTGCAGTGGTTAAGTTCAGGAGACTCTTTTCAGCATTTTCCATGATGGTGGGTTGTTCTTCCAGTTCCTGGGTGACGTCCAGAAATTTTCCTCTTTACTGTGGTAGCAGGCAATGCACTTGAGCAGAAGGTAGACCACCTCTTCAGTGGGCTTAATGTCAATCTTGTGGGTCCTTCCTCAACATTTTGATTTTTTCCTTAGCCCCAGAGGCAGCAGGTGCTTTTTGTAGCTCCTCTTGCTATCCTTTAGATTTTCTCCTTATCACTATAGGTAATTAAGAATATCTACCTAGTTTTTAATCCTTTAAATTAAATTTACTTTTTTACAAAACTGATGTGATTTGTTTCACTTGACTAGGTCTTTTCTCATACATTTACTCTGATCAATTTTCCTTTGTTATTTATCCACATCTCAGCTATTATGTATTTAGTTTTTGAGTTTCTTGATTACATTCCTAAATTAATATATTACATTCATAATAGCAAGATCTTTTTATTTTTTCTTTTGATCATGATTTTTTACCTCCACTGCCTAGAATAATATCTGGTAGAACAATATTTGTTACTCAATTAAAATTTATTTAAATAATGAATTTGTGGGAGGAGAGGCAAAATATCCTCTATTGTATACAGATTGTATAGGATGATAGAAGTTCTATGAAGATGCCTTAAATGTATAGTCTTAGGTTGGGTTTTGTTGTATGGGTTTTTCTACAAGATGCTATGAAAAACCCAAATGAACTCTTTGGCCAACCTGATATTCATATTAATATTATTCTCAAACGTATTTGTGTTTTCTAAACATATACAGCTTGCTTCAGTTGTCAGGATAGTTTAGATCTCAGTATCTAAAATTAGTTCAGCACTTCCTGCTTCTATTTAACATTTACTATAAATGAATGTTAGGAGGTCACTTTTGCTCATTAAATACCATCTTTATTTTTGAGTTTTTTCAGTTTCTTGGAATTGAAGTATAAATTTCAATACAATTATAAAAATCATATAAAACTCTCTTTAGGAAAACATGACAAATATTTATGAACCAAAATACTAAAAGCTATATAACAGGTACTGAGGAAACATCTGGGAAATAGGAATAAAAGGGGGAGAGAAAAACAGACAGAGGAGGTGAGAAAATAAGAGACACCACGGAACTTGAAACCTCTCAGAAAAGACAGATATCATGTAGGTGACAAGTTCATCTGGGAACTGGTTGGATGGAGATGGATGTGGGGCTTGCTCCAGGAAGGACATCCATATACAGCAGAAGAGCACGCTCTGCTGAAGAAATCAAAAAAGATGAGATTGGCTAAATCACAGAGTATGAGAAACGATAATGGAGCATGATGAGATGCGTGACTTAACAGTAAAAAGCCAGATTGCAGACAACTGCATAGGTCCTCTACTATCTTATCCTAATGGAAGCCACTGAAAGATGTTAAATGGAAAATATTAGATCAAATCTGGAAAATTACTAGGATTGCAGTGTGCCGTATAGATTGGTGCACACTTAACCTATTTACAGGAGTCAAATATGGAGTCTGTCTAAATAGGCCAGGCACAATATCAAGGTGGTGTGATATACGGCAGTGATGAGAAGGATTTAGAGATACAAACAGGTGAAAGAGCTATTTAAAATACCAAATACAAGATATAGAAATTGAATGGAAAGGTGGATAAAGGACAGGATTCCTGATTAGCTTTTTTTCCCACTAGACATAAGTGTTCAATCAATACGTGAATGGTTCAGTATTGATGAAAATGATAATGGCTTGAGAGTTGCATGCTCCCTGCCAGCTCTAAAATTCAGTAATTCAATATTTTATACATCAGCAGAACAACAACAACAAGATTACAGGGAAAGAGCAATGAAAAACTAGAAACTATTCCCTCTTCTTTTTTATTTAGTTTGATTCTTCTCTACACAGCATCTCTGAAACTGGCTTAAAATTATAACACCAGTTAGTATGAAACACCAAGTAGACAAAAACTGAAAGGGCCTTTTTGTGCCTCATTATTTTTTTGGTTAGTGTGTAAGTCCATATAAATTCTAACTGTTTAATACTTTTTATAATAAATCTTGATAATACTCATAGCCACAATAAATATACAGATGATCTCATCTTTAACAAATAAACATCTAAAATCTACTTTGCTCTATACACTGTCAGAGAAGCTGGAACTGTATCACTGAACAAGACACATCTATGTTACTGGAGACTTAGTGGAATAAACAGATAATACACAAATTGATAAGTATGGGTTTGGCACATAGCTTTCTCCTTCACAGGTGATAATAAAAAGTGAAAAACATGACAAGAGGATTGAAAATGCTGAGGGATGGAGAACAAGTTTACATTTATTGATCACCTGTAACATTCTAGGTGATCTACTAGGTATTTACTGCTTTTTCTTAACATCCCCCAAAACAAGAATTAGATTTTTAATATTTCTAGTAAGACCTTTGAGACTCAGAAATGTTAAGAAACTGTCTGACCACTGATAATCTAGTAGAGGCTACAGCAAAAAGTAAATGCTCTTAGCACAAAACCTAAAGACACTTCAAAAGAACAGTTCGTGTAAAAAAATAAATAAATACAAAAAAAAAAAAAAAGAACTTTCAATAGCTACAATTCAATGTTCAATGGATTTTCAGCTCATTTCATTATGCCCTGAAGAGTCAGCACAGAACCTCCAAGAGCACTAATCACTTGACACCAAGTGTATAGATATAGAGGAAGAAAGATGCAAACTTTTTCAGAAGCAAGAGAAAAAGAAGCTTCTGGACAGTAAAAAAAAAAAAAAAAAAAAGTCACTTGCAGCAAAGTGAAAAGACTGTCTTATTTCACCACAAGTATGGCAGCAGGAAAAGGAAGAGAAAAATATTTTCAAAAATGAACTTAAACCCAAAACTTAGCAGTAGATTTTAACTTTCATTTTTCAGTCATTTTTCCTAGAAAAATGAACAAATGCTCTGGACCAGTTGTAGGAAGCACATATTTATTAACCAGGTTCTTTTCTTAAAAAAAAATTTCCTACTACATACATATAGAGCAAGAGATATAACAGATGCTCAAATGTTGTAGTGGCTTTATGAAAGCTAACAGCAAAGCATTAAACATATTTAAACACGCCCACAACTGCTTTGCATTTATATAGCACTCAATATATTTGAAAAACATATTTTTACAATCACTGAAGTAAGTCTTCCCTACAAATCTTCTCATTTTGCAAAGGAATAATAAAATATCACAAAAAGGAACTAGTATTATTGCATTTAGATGAGAAGACTTATGGTTTTTATCCAGCTCAACATTCTTATTTTATGGATGAGACAAGAGGGTCCCTGAGTGGACAGCTGATTTGCTCGAGGTCAGTGGCAGATTTTAACCAAAAAGCAGTGCCTTTTTATTTCTAGTCCTGAGATTTTGTAGCTACCACTACTTTTATACACATGTAGTGCTGATGTTATGTGTTTATTGAATTACAGACACTCAAAAGCCTGGCAAATAGGAAGCAGCTAAAAAAAAATGAATGAATAAATTTTAATCTTTTTTTTTTCATGTCTCTAAACATCCTTCCTAAGTATGTCTATGGCTTCAGAAGGGGCAGGCTTATGCTCTCCATCTTTAAATCCTTTGAATACCACCCAAATAGAGTCTTACTTGGTTGTTCAGAGTTTTAATACACAGAGAAGATTTTTTGTTGTTGTTAGTCATGACTAAGTGAGAATGAATGAAAATTCAGCCCATGTCAGATCCATTTGGCTCTTAGAAGGTGGAATAAAGGAGGTAACTTTAAGGAAGATTAAAATGAAAGAGATAATATTTAATTAAGAGCTTCTATTTCTTGGGCTCCAAAATCAGTGCAGATGGTGACTGCAGCCATGAAATTAAAAGACGCTTACTCCTTGGAAGAAAAGCTATGGCCAAACTAGACTATGTATTAAACAGCAGAGGCATTACTTTGTCGACAAGCTTAATTCAGCTCAGTTGCTCAGTTGTATCCAACTCTGCGACCCCATGGACTGCAGCACCACAGGTTTCCCTGTCCATCAACAACTCCAGGAGCTTACTCAATGTCCATCGAGTAAGTGATGCCATCCAACCATCTCATCCTCTGTCGACCCCTTCTCCTCCTGCCTTCAATCTTTTCCAGCATCAGGGTATTTTCAAATGAGTCAGTTCTTCACATCAGGTGGAGTTTCAGCTTTGGCATCAGTCCTTCCATTGAATATTCAGGACTGATTTCCTTTAGGATTGACTGGTTGGATCTCCTTGTAGTCCAAGGAATTCTAAAGAGTCTTCTCCAACACCACAGTTCAAAAGCATCAATTCTTCAGCACTTATCTTTCTTTATAGTCCAACTCTCATATCCATATATGACTACTGGAAAAATAGCTTAGACTAGACAGACCTTTGTTGGCAAACTAATATCTCTGCTTTTTAATATGCTGTCTAGGTTGGTCATAACTTTTCTTCCAAGGAGCAAGTGTCCGAATTTCATGGCTGCAGTCACCATCTGCAGTGATTTTGGAGCTCAAGAAATTAAAGTCTCTCACTGTTTCCACTGTTTCCCCATCTATCTGCCATGAAGTTATGGGACCATATGCCATGGTTTTAGTTTCCTGAATGTTGAGTTTTAAGCCAACTTTTTCACTCTCCTCTTTCACTTTCATCAAGAAGCTCTTCAGTTCTTTGCTTTCTGCCATAAGCATGGTGTCATCTACATATCTGAGATTATTGATATTTCTTCCTGCAGTTTTGATTTCAGCTTATGCTTCATCCAGCCTTGCATTTTGCATGATGTACTTTGCATATAAGTTAAATAAGCAGAGTGACAAAATACCATGCTCAGTAAATCTTTAATTCAACTTTCTGTTGATGGGCGGGGCAGTATTTCCTCCATGTTGTTTGACCTGAGGCCAAACTATGGTGGAGGTAATGAAGATAATAGCGACCTCCTTCAAAAGGTCCAATGCACACCCCAATCCTGCAGCAGGCCACTGTGGACCCATGCCTCTGCTGGAGACTTCTGGACAATCACGGGCAAGTCTGGGTTAGTTTTTTGTGGGATCACTGCTTCTTTCTCCTTGTGGACAAATGTCCTTATAGTCAAAGTTATGGTTTTTCCAGTAGTCACGTATGGATGTGAGAGCTGGACAATCAAAAAGGCTGAGTGCCGAAGAATTGATGCATTTGAGCTATGGTGTTGGAGAAGACTCTTGAGTCTCGTGGAATGCAAAGAGATCAGTCAATCCTAAAGGAAATTAACCCTGAATATTCAATGGAAGGATTGATGCAGAATCTGAAGCTCCAATACTTTTGTGGGATCACTGCTTCTTTCTCCTTGTGGACAAATGTCCTTATAGTCAAAGTTATGGTTTTTCCAGTAGTCACGTATGGATGTGAGAGCTGGACAATCAAAAAGGCTGAGTGCCAAAGAATTGATGCATTTGAGCTATGGTGTTGGAGAAGACTCTTGAGTCTCGTGGAATGCAAAGAGATCAGTCAATCCTAAAGGAAATTAACCGTGAATATTCAATGGAAGGATTGATGCAGAATCTGAAGCTCCAATACTTTGGCCACCTGATGCAAAAAGCTGACTCATTGAAGAAGACCCTGATCCTGGGAAAGACTGAAGGCAGGAGAAGGGGTTGACAGAGGATGAGATGGTTGGAAGGCATCACCTACTCAATGGACATGAGTTTGAGCAAACTCTGGGAAATACTGAAGGACAGGGAAGCCTGGCAAGCTACAGTCTATGGGGTCACAAAGAGTTGTACTCAACTGAACAACAATTTCTGGCTAAATTAGCATTGGCTCCTGGATAGTTCCCCTAAATTCAAATCTCATGCCACAGAGAAAAGCACAGCTAATGAATCTAATAAATCACTGGAGACAGAGAGGACAGTTGAGCTTTTATGAATGGTGACTGGAAGATAGCCAGTTATCTCAAATAAGGGAAACGTTAGAGGACACCTTTCTATTTATGTCTTTTTCTTTACCCATGTTGTCCTAGGGAAGTAATTGTCCAGGTTCCCAGAAAATGAAATCTAAGGCATAAGCTTCCATATTATTTACTGCTGTTGTTGGGAAATGCAGAAGAGGTGAGGGAAATGCAGTAGAGACAGGAACCACTGCA
>SJYX01013504.1:72518-91284 GCA_006410675.1 Oreotragus oreotragus
TAATATCTCTGCTTTTTAATATGCTGTCTAGGTTGGTCATAACTTTTCTTCCAAGGAGCAAGTGTCCGAATTTCATGGCTGCAGTCACCACCTGCAGTGATTTTGGAGCTCAAGAAATTAAAGTCTCTCACCATTTCCACTGTTTCCCCATCTATCTGCCATGAAGTTATGGGACCATATGCCATGGTTTTAGTTTCCTGAATGTTGAGTTTTAAGCCAACTTTTTCACTCTCCTCTTTCACTTTCATCAAGAAGCTCTTCAGTTCTTTGCTTTCTGCCATAAGCATGGTGTCATCTACATATCTGAGATTACTGATATTTCTTCCTGCAGTTTTGATTTCAGCTTATGCTTCATCCAGCCTTGCATTTTGCATGATGTACTTTGCATATAAGTTAAATAAGCAGAGTGACAATAAACCATGCTCAGTAAATCTTTAATTCAACTTTCTGTTGATGGGCGGGGCAGTATTTCCTCCATGTTGTTTGACCTGAGGCCAAACTATGGTGGAGGTAATGAAGATAATAGTGACCTCCTTCAAAAGGTCCAATGCACACCCCAGTCCTGCAGCAGGCCACTGTGGACCCATGCCTCTGCCGGAGACTTCTGGACAATCACGGGCAAGTCTGGGTTAATTTCTTGTGGGATCACTGCTTCTTTCTCCTTGTGGACAAATGTCCTTATAGTCAAAGTTATGGTTTTTCCAGTAGTCACGTATGGATGTGAGAGCTGGACAATCAAAAAGGCTGAGTGCCGAAGAATTGATGCATTTGAGCTATGGTGTTGGAGAAGACTCTTGAGTCTCGTGGAACGCAAAGAGATCAGTCAATCCTAAAGGAAATTAACCCTGAATATTCAATGGAAGGATTGATGCAGAATCTGAAGCTCCAATACTTTGGCCACCTGATGCAAAAAGCTGACTCATTGAAGAAGACCCTGATCCTGGGAAAGACTGAAGGCAGGAGAAGGGGTTGACAGAGGATGAGATGGTTGGAAGGCATCACCTACTCAATGGACATGAGTTTGAGCAAACTCCGGGAAATACTGAAGGACAGGGAAGCCTGGCAAGCTACAGTCTATGGGGTCACAAAGAGTTGTACTCAACTGAACAACAATTTCTGGCTAAATTAGCATTGGCTTCTGGATAGTTCCCCTAAATTCAAATCTCATGCCACAGAGAAAAGCACAGCTAATGAATCTAATAAATCACTGGAGACAGAGAGGACAGTTGAGCTTTTATGAATGGTGACTGGAAGATAGCCAGTTATCTCAAATAAGGGAAACGTTAGAGGACACCTTTCTATTTATGTCTTTTTCTTTATCCATGTTGTCCTAGGGAAGTAATTGTCCAGGTTCCCAGAAAATGAAATCTAAGACATAAGCTTCCATATTATTTACTGCTGTTGTTGGGAAATGCAGAAGAGGTGAGGGAAATGCAGTAGAGACAGGAACCACTGCATCTTCCGTTTACGGAGCTATATATATGTATTAAGAGTAGCCACATAAACTACAGACTTACTCTATAGCATTTCTCCATCAGTGCTTTTGAAAATTTATACTACTTTTCAGTGACTCTTTAAATTTAATAAAATATTCACTTCCAAACACAGTAAATAGGTACACTATAAAACTGATATTTTGAGGAAAAAAAAACATATTTTGATATAGCTGCAGGTGATAACACACTCTTCTGTCTAGCTGACCCAGTAATTACTATTCACAATACCTCTTATAGAACAAATCTGAATTACAACCTGATCCAGTTCAGTTTAGTCACTCAGTCGTGTCGATTCTTTGGACCCCATGAACTGCAGTGCAACAGACTTCCCTGTCCATCACCATGTTTGAATGTACCCAAAGTTATTTTCTTTTTATATACAAAAGCTACAAGGATGAAGAGTCCAGAAATTAAATATAGACAAACATGTAAAAAACAAAACAAAATCCACCATGACAAAAACTGAATTTGCATGAGACACTATTTTTAATGTATAGTTGAAAATGCATGCTACAGAATGAGTAGAATAATATGTTATACTAAGAATACACAGAGATAACAATACCAAGAAGAAATACAGTGCCAGAGCAAATTCAGTAAGGGGAGAGTGGAGATTTGCATATAAGAACCTGGGTGGAATTTGTATTAACTCAGTTAGGATAAGTGTGTGTGTGTGTGTGTGTGAGAGAGAGACAGAGAGAGAGTATATGTGCAATGTGTGCATGTATGTGTATAAAACATGTAAACAGTATAAAATTTGGATCCTAATAGATTTCTGGGTGCAGCCTCCTATGTAACACTGGCTGGGGATAATGCTTCCACATTTTAATGTGAGACAGACTGGCACCTCCTCACTTCAGGCTGTGTAGCCTATCTGGTCTCTCTGGCAGGAGCCCTTGATAAGGAAAAAAATAAAAATAAAAGAAACTGCCTCTGGCCTCAAGAAACTCAGTATCCTTTTTAGCTCATTTGAGGGCATGGATGAGCCATGGTCCTGACCCCTGTCATCTTATTTGTGAAGCAGAAGTGTGTAGGGAAAGTAACAAGACTGAAAACTCCATACAAAATGCCATTTACCATTTGCAAGTAAGTGTAGAGTTGTTCTTAAGCATGATTTCAAAGGCAAAAGTGCAGGAAAAGCCTATGGCTGGAATGTAAGTGAAAGCAATTCTGTGCCTACACATACCGTAAGAGGCCATTTGTCCCCTTTGGGAACTAGACTATGATTGTAAAGACTCCAAGTTACTATTATAATATGTATTATAGCCTAGTTTGTAATAATTTTATTTGGCCTGCAGAAACAGAGTTATGGACAGTTGTGTGTCACCATTAGAAAAAAACTTAATGAGGATGGAATTGATCTCATCAATGTCCCTGTTACTAAAGCTTACCATACTCCACGCCTACTCTTCACCCAAATTCCTTGTCCTGGGTAGACCAATCAAAATGCTGCTTTTACTCATGGTTTTGTCTAAGGAAAACTGAAAGGCCCTTAGTGAGACATCAGCATCGGCAGGTCTCTAGGTGGCTGAACTCTAGTTTGACTCAACCACAGCAGCTTGAACCAGTGGTGGGAATTTAACCCATCAGCCAATTAGTACTGAGTCCAAGCTTGCTCTGCTGGCCACACTGCAGGTCAATGATTTGGAGACGAGGTGTTGAGGCAAGGAATATGACTTTAATTAGAAAGCTGGCAGAACGAAAAAAGAGCAGACTGATGTCTCACAATAACCATCTTATCGGTATCTCAGTGCCAGGTTCTTTCATAGAACAGAGATGGGGGGAGGTGAGGAAGTAAAGTAAAAAGCCCATTAACCTTGCAAGTGTCTCTTGGAATGGCTATCCTGGGGAGGGAGTGTGTTAATTTCTTCCTTCCTGCAGCCATCCACAGGTGGACAGGGTCCTGAACAAAGGCACTTTGGTTTCACATTTAGGCAGAGGGATGGGGTTCCCTGAGGTAGGTCATTAGGGGCAGACAGTATCCTTTTAGTGAACAAAAGCAACGGGGAGCAAAGGTTAAAGTAAAGAAACAGATCCAACATGCAGTCCATTTATCCCAGTAAAAAAAAAAAAAAATTATTAAAATATTAAGCCAGAGACTATTTGCCTCCCAATACCACTTACCTTTCTCTCTGCCTAGATGAATGAACAATGCAAGAAATTCCTTCTAGTTATGAAGATTTCCCTTTCCTTCTTCCTCATGATGGATAGAATGTAAACATAATGGCCAAACTGTCAGTTTGAATGTAACCTCAGCAACAGTTAGAACCAGACATGAAACAACAAACTGGTTTAAAATTGGGAAAGCAGTATGTTAAGGCTGTACATTGTCATGGTGCTTATTCAACTTATATTCAGGGTACATCATATGAAATGCTGGGCTAGATGAAGCTCAAACTGGAATCAAGACTGCCAGGAGAAATACCAATAACATCAGATGTGCAGATGATACCACTCTAATGACATAAAGGGAAAATAAAGAGCCTCTGGATGACAGTGAAAGAGGAGACTGAAAAACCAGACTTAAAACTCAAGATCCAAAAAACTAAGATCATGGCATCTGGTCCTATCACCTAATAGCAATTAGATGGGGAAGCAATGGAAACAGTGACAGGCTTTATTTTCTTGGGCTTAAAATCACTGCAGATGGTGACTGCAGCCATGAAATTAAAAGATGCTTGCTCCTTGGAAAAAAAGCTATGACAAACCTAGACAGCATGTTAAAAAGCAGAGACATCACTTTGCCAACAAAGGTCCCTATATTGAAAGGTATGATTTTTCCAATAGTCATGCACAGATGTGTTCATCATAAAGAGTGATGAACAATGAAGAACTGATGCTTTTGAACTGTGGTGTTGGAGAAGACTCTTGAGAGCTCCCTGGACTGCAAGGAGATCAACCAGTCAATCCTAAAGGAAATCAACCCTGATTATTCATTGGAAGGACTGATGTTGAGGCTGCAGCTCCAATACTTTGGCCACCTGCTGCAAATAGCTGACTCACTGTGAAATACCCTGGTGCTGGGAAAGATTGAGGGCAGGAGGAGAAGGGGGAAACAGAGGATGATATGGTTTGATGGTATCACCAAATCAATGGGCACAAGTTTGCGCAAACTCCAGGAGATAGTGAAGGACAGGGAAGCCTGGCGTGCTGCAGTCCATGGAGTCCCAAACAGTCAGACGTGACTGAGTGATTGAACAACAGAAATGGGAGCCACATTGAGAAAGATACCCCTTCCTTGATACCACATCTTCCAGGCAGCTTTCCTTCCAAAGTCCTTTGACCTAGAGGAAATAAACCTCTCCTGTCTTTAAATCACCATTTTCTGAGGTTTTACTATTCTCAGTCAAAAGTGATTCGGACAGTTCTTTCTGGCTGGTGGTCTGTGAGACAGAAGTGACAGTAGGCATGAAGGAGTGAAAAACAGGACTATTATAGTTCTTTCCTTTAGAATTCAAAATGTAGTTTTGGAGAGAGAATCACGGGTGGGAACCGAAAAAAAAAATAAATAAATAAGGTAAATCAAGACATGTAGTATCAAATGGTCTCTGCAATAAGAATGCAAAGTCCTAAATTAAGTATCAAGAAACTCCTGAGGCAGCAGGGACTGCAAGACATCTTGACCTCTAGGAGAGCCCTGGGTCATGAATCACCCTGTCTTCATGAAACTTGCCAGCGTAACAACTCCTGGAGTCCTGTTAGATCCCAAACTCCTTTACCATCATGCATTTCATTGTAATAAATAACTTAATTTTAGGAGCAGTCCTAAGAATCAAGAGAGCTTCACACATGTGTTTTCTTTTCAGGGTCCTGTTAGGGTGCCCATAAATGCATGTCTGTTCTCTGTTACTTCCATATAATCCTTTGCCAAGACCAAAGGCTCTAATTTTATAGTCTCTCCAGAGCAGATCTTTCCCTTTCCTTTCTTGTCAAACCTTTAGGCAGACATTTCCTTTCTACTTCCTAGACAACTGGCATTGGCTCTTTCCTCTGATTTTCTATTCCCCTTAAATCGGTATCAAGTGATATGTTTTATGGTTGGGTTAGAGAATGCTTCATCATCTCAGTTTGGGTTAACTACCCTATACAAGTTCACAGGTTGGACTATCTCATTTCCCCAAGCAAAACAAAAAGAAGTAATGACTCAAACTTTCCTCAAGGATTCCCATAAATATATGTGTATGTATGTGTGTACACACACACACACACAAGCTTCAGTCTGACACTCAACATGACTTAACATTAGTCACCTTGGTAATCTGCTCTAGATTTACTGAACCTGATGCCTCATTCTGTGGCCTTTCCTATTTCTATACTTTTTCCTCATGGTTGTCCCTCTTTCAAGAGCATCTCATTTTCTCTTATGGACCTTCTCACTATGGCTGACATCACACTCACCTTTTAAGTCCCATCTCAAATATCTTCTCTATGGAGACTTTCTGCTTGGTCTCTCTCAACATTTCTATCTCATATGTGATTTTTTTCACATTTGAAACACAATAGATTTTTATTGGTAACACTTGAAATAAGTTTGTCATTCCAATAAACTATTGAGAGTTTTTTTATTTTTCTTTAAAGGGACAGGCCCTATATCTTGATGTTTGCTCAGCAACATTGATAACTGTTTGCAAATTTGGTATGTGTTCAATTGAACTGAATGAGCCCTTACTGTCTTTATTTAAAATTTCTTCTAAAACAAAGTGGTGAGATTCCAAGCAAAACAACTAATTTTAACCATGCAAAATACAAGGATTATAAAGAATGCACCTTTTAAAGTTCTGAATGTATGAATGAAAATTATAGACTGAATAAGGGAGGGATATAGAGAGTCAATTTTTAAAATTGCATGGTGGCTGAAATGTTTGAGGAAATATAATTCCTTATCCTTGCTGAATGCATGAGATAAATAAGTCACATTCTTATCATTCATAAATCTTTTAATTTCTTTTTCTAAATGGAAATTAGGAAATTCTAGAAGGATACTGTAAATTAAAGAGAAATCCTGGAAATCTGAATTATTAATTGACTCCTAGGAAAACTCTTCTTGTGGAGAATGGAAATCATCTAAGGGTTGAGGAAAGAAAAAAAAAAACACACAATTGTGGCACTCATGAAGAGACAATATAGCAATTGATTAATACAAGTTTTGTAGCAGGACCTGAGTTGAGAACTTGGCTCTGATGTTTCCCGTCCACAACTTTGGATAAATGGCTCAACCTCATTACGTGTGAAATGGCCAGCACTCTTTTCACTGGTGTTTGTGAGAATTAGGGGGAAAAGTGAATAGAAAGGATTCATTTATCATGCTGGGCACATAGTTGTCACTTCCTAAATTATTGTTGTTTGGTTAGTTGTACCTCTGTGTCCTTTATCTTGTGAACTAAATCAGATTAAAGTAAAGGGGATCCATGTCATGTTATTATGATTAGGAAAATTATAAATGACACTCATCTTCATTTAAGGACATCCTCCCAGCTCCTTTTCAAACATTCAGCAAGCCCTAAAATGTAACTGATTTTCAGCAGGGAACAAAATCACAGTTAACTAATATACCGAAGATTCAATGAGGTTTTGTTGCTGATATATGATTCACTTAAACAATAGTAGGAAAAAGAGAGAATTTTCTAAATAGGCTTTAAAAGTATCTCTGTGCAATAAATTTTCCTATTTAAGAAAATATCTTAGGTTTACATTAATGAAGACCGTGGATCTTACCAAGACCTTTATGAGCTTATTATTGATAATTTAACCAAGTCTTGTGTGCAAAGAAGAGCAACTCCCCCAGCAATTCATGAACCACCACGCTTATAAGAATAAGAACTCTTTCTTGTAACTTCCAATAAATATCTTTAACCTCCCTCCTCCAAATGAAGTAAATAATGATAAACTCCAAATGTCATAAGGTCCTCAAAACATTCTTGGTGCATCTATTTAAAATTATGAGTCAGGCTTTTCTGTATAAATATTTCATAGCTCTAGAGTGACTATAATGTCCCTGTACTCATAATAAATGGGCAATTTGATATGTATTGTCAAACTCAATGAACATCAATCTTCCACTGCTTCCAAGTAATGGATGGGTTTTAATGTACTGTTAGTGCTAGTCACTCCAGATGTGGACAGGATTTTGTAAGTATTATGAACTTTGTGAGTCTTCAGGGTGGAAGTCTAACAAAGGTAAAGAAAGGAAAGTAAAATATTCTGCTACTAGTCCTCTACCTGTAATGCTGCTACCTTTCTATTGTCCATAAACTAAGAAAGAACCAGGATGAAAAGAAAAGACAGCAAAGTCAAAGAGAAGCTATGGTATATACTTCCACAGAGTTTAAGAAATGTGCATCCAATTTATATAAGATCTCAAATTATTTATTATTATTTGATCACAAATAGAAGAAACCCAGTGTAGTTATAGTAGGAGAAGGATGGAACAAGGAACATGAAAAATGAGGCAGAAAATGTGCCTACTGTGAGAAGGATTTGAAACAAGTATCTAAAGACATCATGCACCCGAGGCAGTGAGCTCTCTCTGGGTCTCCTGCCCTGATTTCCCTGTGCATTGGTTTCCTTCTCTTTCTTTCCAGAGACCACTCTCTTCAACCCCATGGGAGAATACAGCTACCCTCAGTTCTAAAGTTCTCTTTCCCTGAAGATATGGAAACAATCTTATCTTTCTTAATCCCTCTATGTCATCTCTGCACTCATCTTCCTACCATACACCTTTGTGTTTTACTTAAATCTTTCAGGACTTCCAGTGGCCCAAATGGGAGTCAAATGTCTACTCATGGTCTGGAAGCAAAGATGCTACTACAGTGGATCACCAATGATCAAACCAAGAGCATCCCTCACAACAGTGATCTCAGGAGCTATGAAACAACACATCAGATTTCAAAGACCTAAGGAATACCTAGGAGACAGAACACACACACACACACACATAAAGTTTAAACCACCATGAAAGATCCTGGAAAAATAGAAAAGATATACGTTTATTCTATTACTCATACCAAGTACAACTAAAAACCATGCAAAGTGTTTGTCACTCAGTCATGTTAAACTCTTTGTGATCCCATGACTATAAGCCCCACCAGGCTCCTCTATCCATGGAGTTCTCCAGGTAAGAAGACTGGAGTGGGTTGCCATTTCCTTCTCCGGGGCATCTTCCTGACCCAGGGATCAAATCTGGGTCTCCTGCATTACAGGGAGATTCTTTACCATCTGAGCCAGCAGAGAAGCCCCCCAAAGCCTGGAAGTTATATGTAAAACAATGTAGGAAGACTACAGAGCAGACAGGGTGGGGAACTGTGACACAAGTAACAAAGACTGGAGAATGCACTGAGTACTTCGACGCAAAAATACCAACAGTCACACACAAAACATAGCCCAACAGAAGTATGCTCTTGCTAGCCAAGATCAGGAAAGAGTCACTCTAGCAAGAGAGAAAATGTTTGAACAATAACTTCTCTAATCTAGTTGAATACCACACACACACACACAAAAAAAAGGTGGCTCATCACCACCCTTCCTAGAAAGGATTGAATAGGCAGCCTAGACTTTTTTTTTAGTCTTACCCGCTCACTAGGAGGTTTCCAAAGCATCTCACCACTGCAGTGTCAGAGAGGATCAAACAGGAACCCAGGAGATTTATTCCCACTATTAGGTATAGAATGCTCTCCACTTAAAAATATAATCTATAAAACTTTGGGGAAAAATAGAGGATGAAGTCTTCAGAATTTAATGATAGGCTAAGTTCTCAGCCTTTACATCAATAGTATGTTATTTATAAAAGAAACAAATTGATGAGAAGGACTTTATTTAATATTTTTAATGTAATTATTTCTCTGTAAAATTCCCTGCAAAAATAATGAAAAGATGAGTTACAGACCACAGGAAAATATTTGCAAACTAGGTACACCACAAAGGACAAGTACTAAAAATTGAAATAACTCTCAAAACTCTACAATAAAATAAATAAATAAATAAAACAATCAGAAATGGAAAAAAAAAAAAAAAACAGGAAGAAGACATTTCACTCACAAAGTTAAACAGTAAATAAGCATATGAAAAAATGTCCAGCATGAGTAGTCATTAGGGAAATTCAAATGAAAACATAATCATATTTAGTATATTACTACATTCTATCAGAATGATGAAAATTTTTAGAAACTGACAAAAATCAAATGCTAGTAGGATGTAGAGAAACTGATCACTTGTACATTGCTGGCAAGAATGTCAAATGGTACTGTCATTTTGAAAAACAGTTTGGCAATTGTTAAAGAAAACAAAACTAAATATGCAACTAACATACAACTCAGAAACTGTACACCTGGGCATTTATCACAGATAAATAAAATAAAGACTTGTGTCCTTATGAAAACCTGCATGCAAATATTTAAAGAAACTTTATTCAAATAGCCCCAAACTGATAAGAATCTAGATATTCTTCAATGGATGAATGATTAAACAAACTATGGTAGACCTATATCATGAAATAATATAAAGAAGCAAATTATCCATGCAAAACAACAACTTGGGTGAATCTCAAAAAAAATTATTGAGTTAAAAAAGCAAATCCCAGAAGATTATATATGATTCTATTAATAAAACATTCCTGAAAAGACAAAGTTATAGAAATGGAAAACACGTAAGTGGTTCCTAGAAGTTAAGTAGGGGATCGGTTGTAGGAGGAAAAAGTAGGCATGACTAACAAAGGAAAACATGAGAGATTTTTGTGGTGATATATTTCTGAGTCATGACTGTATCAATGTCAGTATTTGAGTTTTGATATTATGCTACAGTTTTTACAGAATGTTACCTTTGGAAAATATTAGATAAATGGTCACAGGATCTCTCTGTATTATTTTAACTGAATGTGAATGCACAAGTGTCTCAAAATTAAAACCTTAATTTAAAAGATAAACAGCGTTAAAACTATCATGAACAACACAGGACTAAGAAAGTTGTCAAATAAATGCAAAAGAGATGCAAAGGATGAATTTGTGACTTTTGTAGATACTTGCTCTCCTTTGATGACTGACAGGAAGTGGGAAAACTGCATAAAATCTTGAAGGATAAGTCACTTAAAAAAGAGGGAGAAGTAGAGATGAAATGGATTTCAGGTAGAATAACACAACTAACAAAACGCAGAAAGAGGGGTGCACATGGCATGTGGGTTGGGGCAGTGGATCAGTGGGCATGCATGACTGACTGGCTGAATATATCCCCAAATCAGTCATTCAGAATATTCAAAGTAGATAGTTCATTTTTCACCCCAGATTCACCAAGTTAGGCAATAAAATTCTAGTATCACATACCACTTCCTTTTCAAAGTCTCACTGAGTCCTTCAACAGATCATTTGCCTTCCAGAAAATTCTCAAAATCCCAGACCTTCTGACAGTCTCACTTAATAACACTTCATCACAACATATGGTCTTGATCATTTTACTTTAAGAATTTTACAGGCTTTACAAGTATTAGTTCCTGTGGGTATAATTGGAAGCTTCCTTTTGACCAAAAAAAAAAAAAAAAAATTGTGTTTTCTCACCTAGCCCCAGTACTATTTAATTAATTCATCTCTAGAGACTCCCCATTGTGACAGCTAGGTTCTTTTTATGCCACAGGAGATTATTTCTCAGCATGATGAGTATAGACTGAAATTCTTCAAAGATGCATGTGTAATATTTTTTAAAAAGAAAGATGTTAAGAACCTATCATGTAAATAGATTTCTAAATAAATGAAGAGCTTGGCTAGACTTGAAAGCTTGCTAAAACTCCTCATTTTCAGGAGAGGTTTCCTTGAGGAGAGCAGAAGCATCATCTGTATGTTTTCTCTAATGTATACTTATTATACTTAATGTATACTTATTTCTGGGCTTCTCTAGTGGCTCAGACAGTAAAGAATCTGCCTGCAATGCAGAAAACCCAGGTTTGATCCCTGGGTTGGAAGGATCCCAGGGAATGGCTACCGCCTCCAGTATTCTTGCCTGGAGGATTCCATGAAGGAATCTTCATGGAGGGGGAGTCAGATACAATCGAGAGACTAATATATTCATTTTCTTTCCTTCCAAAATTATTTCTAGTCACTTTTATTTCTCATGATTAAATAGCTTTAATCATAACCATTCATTTATGAAGCATCAAAAATTTATATAATAATATTGAAATCTGTTGTTTACCTCAGTTATAACTAGATAGTATCAAGTTACATGATATTACAATGTGTTTTTTATTTTTTTCCAGTAAGTATCTGAGTTATTATTAGGTTTCTAAAACTGAGATGGTGAAAAAATTTTTTCTTGTCTATTATAATCCTTTTGTCTGAATATATTAAATGTAACTTTTCAAAGCATTATCATTTATACTCTTTCATTTCATCTTCAAATAATTTTATTTGGAAGGAATTAGTCATCGAGTTTGACAAGTAAGTACTGGATGGGGACATTAAGATAGAGGTTTAGTGAGTTTCTGAGGCCTCACAGGTAATGTCAGACTTGGGGTGAAAACACTAGAGTTGTACAGAAAGAACAGATGAGTGAATCAGCATTATGGACAATTAACCATGGGCCTGGCACCATGGTAAACGCTAGAACCAAATTTTATCTTATTTTATCAAGGCAAAAGCCCAGTGAACTACTGTTGCCATCTATACTAAAGAATGTGATAATCAGAGGGATATATTAATTTCCAGAAGTCACTTTTCTAAAATGATGGGATTAAAACTGACATTTTCTGACTCCCATTTCCAAATTGTAAACAATAGTAATATTATCCAGAATGCATTAGACATTTAGCATGTGTAAAGCATTAAGTGGTTTTTAATGGCTATTGTTTTGTTTTCTGTTTGTCCTCCCTAAAATAATAGGAATGTGCCTCCCCATCCCAATTAGAACAGTTCCCTAGCATTTTTTTAAAAGTTGAAGCTGGGAGAAAAAGAAAAAGAAAAAAAAAAAAAAAAAAACAAAACAAAACAGCTTTTTTCCTTTTTGATCATGTATCTTTAAGGATATGAGCCTGGAATTAGGCAGCCAACTACTTTACATCAGGAAGAATTTTGTCTGATAGAAAAAAATAAAACAATATTGAGGGAAAACACATTTAGAAGAAGCATATCAGATTTAAAAACCTTGTGTCTAAAGACCTCTACAATTCTAAAGGCAGATTTACTGCTATCTAGGCTACAGTTTGTTTTTTTTTTCCAGACAAATAACATACCATTTTATTTAAAAATGTATTGCATGTAGTTGATTTACAATATTATGTTAGTGGCAGGTGTACAACATAGTGATTCAACATTTTTATAGATTATACTTCATTTAAAGCTATTATAAAATACTGGCTATATTCCCTGTGCTGTACAATATATCCTTGTAGCTTATTTATTTTCTATTTTGTACTTCTTAATCCTCTACTCTTATCTTGTCCTTCCTTCTTTACCTCTTCCTTCTGTTAACTATGTGTTTGTTCTCTATATCTGTGAATCTGTCTCTGTTTTGTTATATTCACATTTGTTTCATCTGTTTAGATTCCACATATGACTAATAACATACAATATTAGTCTTTCTCTGACTTAGTTCATTAAACATAATACCCTCTGGGTCTACCTATGTTGTTGCAAATGGCAAAATTTCACTCTTTTTTATGGCTGACTACTATCACATGGGTTTGGGTGAACTCCAGGAGTTGGTGATAGACAGGGAGGCCTGGCGTGCTGCAATTCATGGGGTCGCAAAGAGTCGGACATGACTGAGTGATTGAACTGAACTGAACTAGATGCTTACTCCATGGAAGGAAATTTATGACCAACCTAGACACCATATTAAAAAGCAGAGATATTACTTTGTCAACAAAGGTCCATTTAGTCAAGGCTATGGTTTTTCCAGTGGTCATGTATGGATGTTAGAGTTGGACTATAAAGAAAGCTGAGTGCCAAAGAATTGATGCTTTTGAACTGTGTTGTTGGAGAAGATTCTTGAGAGTCCCTTGGACTACAAGGAGATCCAACCAGTCCATCTTAAAGGAAATCAGTCCTGGGTGTTCATTGGAAGGATTGATGTTGAAGCTCAAACTCCAATACTGTGGTCACCTCATGTGAAGAACTGACTCATTGGAAAAGACCCTGATGCTGGGAAAGATTGAGGGCAGGAGGAGAAGGGGACAATAGAGGGTAAGATGGTTGGATTAGGCTACAGTTTTGATATGCTATCCATTTATAATGGGTGTCTTTTTGGGGGGTCATGCTTTGCACTTGCAATTTGTAGGTTTTTCCTTTTACTTGACAAAACTTTACAGATAGAAGATAACTTACACACACTGCTTCATTTGAACCTAAAACTAAACCTAACATAGTCCATTTATTCATTCAGTATTACTGAAGTCTTATGCATCAGATACTATGTGAGGTGCTGAAGATACAACTGTGGAAGAAAAAAAAAGGCCAAGTGTTCTGCCCTTGTTTTCATTAGAAGGTGAAAAATCTGAGTCACAGAGAATTCATGTACCTTACTCAATGTTTCAGTATTGGTAAATGGCAAAAAAAGAAACTGAGACCAGGTGGATGTAAGGTTCAGAGTTCAAGTTCTCCTTGGATGAAAATGATCCTAATAAGAAGCTGGTTTCTCCCTTCTGTGTGCTCTGTAGAGCAACTAAAAGTTTAAGTGAGTTTTAACCCATGGTTCCCTAAAAGATGAGTATTACATGGTGTGGGGAAAACTATGGAGTCATAAGACTACCTCTTATCAACTGAATATTGTCTTCTTTGCTTAGTCAATTTAGCCTGCTGTGTCTAAGAAGGATAGAATTACAAGGGAAACTGATGCTCAGAGAAGCCACTCAGAGGACGTTTTCCATATTCAATTTTATAGCTCATAGGAATTCATTATCTCACAGAGACATATGTTTAAGGCATCATATTTCAGATACTTTATCATGAAGTTGGAAAACTCCTGAAACCTAGTAAGTGATTCATAACCCTGCTTAGAGAGATCTCAAATAGGCTCAGTTTAGCAATCAAACTTCCAGATTTTTCAAGAGTTTATTTAATAGAAAATAATATTTCTACGAATTGAATTTTAAGAAGTTCAAGTAAATAAATACTTAGCAACTAGAACTCAGGGTGGTGAGAGATAAAACAGATTTGGGCTTTTTTTTTTTTTTGGTACATCTTTCTAGAGAGATTTTTTTTTGTGAATGTCTCAACTCATAACTGTCTTTTTCTGGGTCTTTTAGTTTATATCCTCTAAAGAGAAAAACTTACTAACAAAGTGAAATTCAGAGTCCTTGCTTGATCTAATGAACAAAGGCCAGGGAAACAAGCTCACAAAACATAAACATGATTGCAATACAGACTCATAAATTATATTTGGCTGAGGATTCTGCAGGTGTTTACTAAAATTATCTTGATTTATATGACTCAGTGTCAATTTTATTTGATAGAATCATTTCTTCTCTGAAATATGTGGATCCAGCCGAAAATAACTTCTATAATGAGTCATGTTGTCATAAACTATCTTAAGCCTGGTAGGGGTGGTAGCAATCACAGAGACCCATGCTATTTAAAAAAAAAAAAAAAAAGATTTATTTTTGGGCCAAATTCATGAGAGTTTAAGTAAACCATTCATCAAATGTTTACTTTGTAATAAAGGGTTGGTTTTAAATTATGCAGTGCCAACTTTGTTCTTTCACATTATGTCACCTTAGATTTAGAATAGCCACATGAAGTAGATATAACTGTTATTCCTTCTCTACTTTTTCTTTTCTTTTTTTGACACATGAGGAAACAGACTCAAAGAAGTTCAATATTAACACTTTGTGCATCCATAAAGCAGTACAGGTGTATTAACAACAGTCAACAACAAGTGACAAAAATAAATAAAACAAGGAAAATTTATTCTGAAGCAAATCTAACTGGTCAAAATGTGACTTGAGTCTGGGAAGGCCAATCCCTAATATGCATACATTTAACAAAGGTTCTGAATATTTTAGCATTTTAAGGCTTCACCACGTAAATGCCCATGGGATAAAGTGTTAAATCCACACCACGCTGTTCAGAGCCCTATGAGATTTCAACCTTTTCTACCATTCTGTGTCACTGCTCAATCCTGCCACTGTGCACCCTATATTTCAAACATTTCAACACGTATTGTCACCTGAATGTTCCTTGAGCTCTCATGTCTCCATGCTCTCGCTGTTATTAATCTTCTTCCTGAAACTCTCCCTCTGTCTTCCTCATTGTCTGTTCCTTTGCATCACTTCTCACAATATCCTGCTCTCCACCACCAGCTTCAGTTTCAACTAAAGAATTTCCTTTTATCATTCAAGACCTAATTCAAAGTCTGTTTCTAAAAGCATTCTCTATTAATTTTCCCTTTCCTTCTCTAATATATATATATATACACACACACACATATATAAACGATCCTGATTTTCATTCTTATTCCCTAAAGTGTTCATTTTGAGTATATATTACAGTGTATTTTGTCACCAATAGTGGTTTTCTTTTAATGTTTATGATTTTAGCTCTGTGAAAATAGAACTAGACTACTTTTCATATATTTTTTCTTCTATAGTGCACCACTTAGTGCTTTGTGAATATTAAAAATCTAATAAGTGTAACAGGACCTCCCTGTTGGGTCAGCAGTACAGACTCTGCCTGCCAATGCAGAAAACATGGGTTTGATCCCTGGGTTGGAAAGATCCCCTGGAGAAGGAAATGGCCACGCACTCCAGTATTCTTGCCTAGGAATTCCTATGGACAGAGGAGCCTGGAGGGCTACAGTTTATGGGGTCGCAAAGTGTCAGACACGACTGAGTGACTAAAACACCACAACCAATAAATATGGACAAATTCAAATTATTTTGCTGAATGGTGATCAAAATTTTATCACCAGAAAGACAGAAACTAGAAAGACAGATCGACGGCTAGCGAAAATTCAAGCTTATATAAGTATTACATGAATAGCTTTAGCAAGAATTTCTCTTAAAAGAGAACAAGATTTGGTAAAAACGATAACTTGAAATACTTTGTGGATACAAAGTGGGATAACAACGGCTTTATTCTCAGCTACCCTCAGAAAGTATGAAACTAACAAAGAATTAGATGAATCATCAAAGGTAGGAGAATTAATAGAAGAAGAGAAAGATAATTTTGAAAAGATGGAACTGATCAGTGAAAACTATGGCCAAAAGGTAGTCAAACGTTTACTGTGTATCTGTAGTACCTAGTGCTTCAACTGAAATTTAGTCAACGTCTGCACTGTAAATCTCTTCTCAGAGACTTCTATTTCTGGAAGTAGAGTGGTTATCCTGTAAAACCTCTGACAACAAAAATGCTAAGCATTCAGGATGATATATAGTAAACGTATTTCTAAATTTATGGTTGTGTTTGCAAGAAAGCAAGGGAAATCAGAAGCTACCCTACAGAGTGAGAATGCATTGGAGAGCTTTAAGCTATTGGCAATCTTAGTGATCAAATGACTTCATTTAATGGTTATGTGGAGATAAGGGGTCATCACCTTGGGCTTATATAAAGGAGATTTGAAACTAACATCCCCTTATATAGCTTCACCCTTGAAAGACTCAATGAAAAGAGCAAACTAACAAAATACAACTCTAAAGAGGGAGAAACAGATAAATAGTCCTGAGCCCTGAAGCTGAGTAAGAAAAAAAAAAGTTATTTCCCTAAGATATATTAAACAACACTTTCCCTAATTAGTCATCAGTATTGAACTTACATTTCATGCAAAGTCTATAAAAATTACTGTGGTGGTTTTAAAATATACAAATTATGGTATACTTTTTCCTTTAGAAAGTGGAAATGATTTTCCTTCCTTGCATGTGGATTGGCCTATTGACTCATTCATAAGAGGCAGAATATGGCAGACATACACTTTGTGACATTTGAGACTGTGTCTTAAAAAGGAATTGTAGCTTCCTCTTTGTTCTCTCTTTTGAGTTATTCACTGTGGGAGAATCCCCTGCCCTGTTCTCTAGATACTTAAAACAGTTTAAGGAAAGCTTTATGTGGAAACAACTAAAACATCTGCTAGTAACAAGAAGGACTTAAGGCCTTCTGCCAATAACTATGAGTGAACAATATTGGAAGATGATCCTTCAGTCCCACTAGAATTTCCAGATGACTAACGTTTAACCAAGGCTTTGAAATCTTGAGCCAAAACCATCTAGCTAAGTTACTCTTGAATCCCTGACCCACAGTAGAGACCGGGTATCTCAAAATGTACAAATGTTTTGGTGATACATTATAATAAATATTTGTTGTTTAAAGGTAATTTGTTGGGTTTCCCTAGTGGTTCTGAGGGTAAAGAAAGAATCTGCCTGCAGCGCAGGAAACCTGGGTTCAATACCTGGGTCAGGAAGATCCTCTGGAGAAAGGTATGGCTACCCATTCCAGTATCCTTGTCTAGAGAACTCTATGGACAGAGGAGTCTAGCGGGCTACGCAGTCCACGGGGTCACAAAGAGTTGGACATGACTGAATGACTAACACACATGATGATAAATCATAATCAGTATTTGTTGTTTAAAGGTAATTTTCTATAGAGAAAAAGAATGTGAAATCTCACACAAAGAATTTAACTGAAAATTTCAGGCCAGGTTACCAGTTTAAAAATTTCTGGCAAAACCAGTCTAAAGCCTGTAAAAAAAAAAAAAAAAAAAAAAAAATCATCTGGACAAACCTTCAGTTCAGTTCAGTTCAGTCGCTCATCTGTGTCCAATTCTTTGTAACCCTATAGACTGCAGCACGCCAGGCTTTCCTGTTCATCACCAACTCCCGGAACTTGCTCAAACTCATGTCCATCGAGCTGGTGATGCCATCCAACCATCTCATCCTCTGTCGTCTCCTCCTCCTGTGTAAAGACAAACCTTAAATTTACATAATTTTCTTATTTAAAGAACATAAACTCACAAACCAAATTTTAAAATGAAAGTATTTTAGATAGAAAGAATCAATCAATAGCTAAGAATAACAGAGTAGTATATAGAAGATTTAAATAGCAATTATCTGCAAAGTTTATCTGGAGATATACAGAAATTTGTATTCCAAATTTAGAATATTGTTTCAAATATAAAAGGGCTGTCTCTTATACACATCTCATGTGTAAAGCATTAAGTGGTTTTTAATGGCTATTGTTTTGTTTTCTGTTTGTCCTCCCTAAAATAATAGGAATGTGCCTCCCCATCCCAATTAGAACAGTTCCCTAGCATTTTTTTAAAAGTTGAAGCTGGGAGAAAAAGAAAAAGAAAAAAAAAAAAAAAAA
>SJYX01013504.1:91331-109819 GCA_006410675.1 Oreotragus oreotragus
CTTTATGTCATGATTTTTCCAACCATGATTTAATTACATTTGAATTCATTATTACTATTATACCTAAATACTCATATGTTTTTAAAATTATAAACTTTTCCAAATAACTTATGATCAAAAAGAATCATTTAAAATAGATACTGAAATATATACTAAAAATACTTAACACTGCAGACATAATACTCTATTTTAATATTTTGAAGTATGCCTAAAATGGTGCTTATAGTTAAATTTATAAGTATGAATATTTATGTTTTTAAACAAAGGCTAAAACTTGGCAAACTAAACTTCTGAGTTAAAAAGTAAGTAAAAAAATAACCAATAAATGTAAAAAAATTATAATAAAGATAAATGTTATTAAAAATAATCAAAGTGGGTTTGTTGTTAAATCACTAAGTGGTATCTAACTCTTTGTGAGCCCGTGGACTACAGCACGTCAGGCTCCCCTGTCTTTCACTATCTCCCAGAGTTTGCTTAAATTCATGTCCCTTGAGTCAATGATGCTAACTACCATCTCATCCTCTACCACCCTCTTCTCCTTTTGCCTTCAGTCTTTCCCAGAAGTTTATAAAGGTAATGAAATACATTTTATTATAATACTACACTTGATCTTAGCCAAAAGGCCAAGAAGTGTCATTCCCTCGCAGCTCAGTCGGTAAAGAATCTGCCTGCAATGCAGTAGACCTGGGTTCAATTCCGGGTTGGGAAGATACCCTGGAGAAGGAAATGGCAACCCACTCCAGTATTCTTGCCTGGAGAATCCCAGGGACAGAGGAACCTAGCAGGCTACAGTCCATGGTGTTGCAAGAGTCGGACAAGACTTTAGTGACTAAACCACCACAATACTAGAAACTCTAGTTTCAGGAAGAAAAATTCTGTAATCTTTTCAACATATTTACATAATAATTTGATAAAATCCAACACACAATATGCCTGTAAGTTCAGACGGAGATCAGCCCAGAAAAATTACCAGGGAGGTCAGATAAAATAGAAGACTCTTCTGTTTAGCATTTGAAGCTAAAAGGAGATTTGATTGCTGTCTTCAAAAGTTGAAAGGCTGATTGTGAAAGAGATTTGCATGAGTGCAGAGGATGGAAATAAAATGGAAGGAGATGATGGCTCAGAATAAAGAGGCTAATAATTAAAAAAAATAATAATAAAAGAATCAGAGAGCTGCTGAAACACTAAGTTAAAATACTAAGAGCTAAGGTTCTGGAGAGGGACATGTAACAGAGGTCAGCTGACCTTCTGCTGGCTGATTTTCCTGGGGAATATTCATGGATTCTGGGCTTTGACAGGAGGCTGAGAATACAGGCCCTACCTGGGCAGAGGGAAGCTGATGAGAGTCAGACTATTCAGCAGAGCTTTTCTTGAAATTATTAGAGAATCAATTGTCTTCTTGCATGTCCAGTTATAACACTTGCTTGATTCTCATGCTTCCTAGACTAAAATACCTACAAAGTTAATGTAAACTTAAAAGCAGAGCAAGGTTTTGGCTGTACATAGAGAAGTTACTCAAAATGATAGATGAATATAATCAGGTAACTGAATAAAAGGTCAATATAGATACATTTATTGCATTTCATGTATCAACATCAAACAGAAAAGGAAATTTGAAAAACAATGATACATTTAAAAATGACATGCTAAAGGATCAAACAGCTATGAATAAATCTCACAAAAACTTAGAAGACTCTGCACTGAAAAATAAAAAATTTTATGGAGGAAATGGAAGGAAGATCTAAATATATAAATATTACAAAGACGTCAGTTTTTCCCCAAATTTAATTTAGCACAAATAAAAATCCTAGAAATATTTGTAAACTGATAATGTCAACCTGAAATATTTCTAATCATTCAAAAGACCAAGATAAGCCAAGGCCATCTTTAAGTAAAATAACTTAGCTATAGAACCACCAGATACAAATAGTTAATATTTATAAAAAGAGAGAAATAATTAAGATGACAGGATGTCAACACAAGTATAGACAAGTGAAAGTGAAAGTGAAGTTGCTCAGTCGTGTCCGACTCTGTGACCCCATGGACTGTAGCCTACCAGGCTCCGTGGTTCGTGGGATCTTCCAGGCAAGAATACTGGAGTGGGTTGCCATTCCTTCTCCAGGAGATCTTTCCGATCCAGGGATCGAACCCGGGTCTCCTGCATTGCTCAGTCGGTAAAGAATCTGCCTGCAATGCAGTAGACCTGGGTTCAATTCCGGGTTGGGAAGATACCCTGGAGAAGGAAATGGCAACCCACTCCAGTATTCTTGCCTGGAGAATCCCAGGGACAGAGGAACCTAGCAGGCTACAGTCCATGGTGTTGCAAGAGTCGGACAAGACTTTAGTGACTAAACCACCACAATACTAGAAACTCTAGTTTCAGGAAGAAAAATTCTGTAATCTTTTCAACATATTTACATAATAATTTGATAAAATCCAACACACAATATGCCTGTAAGTTCAGACGGAGATCAGCCCAGAAAAATTACCAGGGAGGTCAGATAAAATAGAAGACTCTTCTGTTTAGCATTTGAAGCTAAAAGGAGATTTGATTGCTGTCTTCAAAAGTTGAAAGGCTGATTGTGAAAGAGATTTGCATGAGTGCAGAGGATGGAAATAAAATGGAAGGAGATGATGGCTCAGAATAAAGAGGCTAATAATTAAAAAAAATAATAATAAAAGAATCAGAGAGCTGCTGAAACACTAAGTTAAAATACTAAGAGCTAAGGTTCTGGAGAGGGACATGTAACAGAGGTCAGCTGACCTTCTGCTGGCTGATTTTCCTGGGGAATATTCATGGATTCTGGGCTTTGACAGGAGGCTGAGAATACAGGCCCTACCTGGGCAGAGGGAAGCTGATGAGAGTCAGACTATTCAGCAGAGCTTTTCTTGAAATTATTAGAGAATCAATTGTCTTCTTGCATGTCCAGTTATAACACTTGCTTGATTCTCATGCTTCCTAGACTAAAATACCTACAAAGTTAATGTAAACTTAAAAGCAGAGCAAGGTTTTGGCTGTACATAGAGAAGTTACTCAAAATGATAGATGAATATAATCAGGTAACTGAATAAAAGGTCAATATAGATACATTTATTGCATTTCATGTATCAACATCAAACAGAAAAGGAAATTTGAAAAACAATGATACATTTAAAAATGACATGCTAAAGGATCAAACAGCTATGAATAAATCTCACAAAAACTTAGAAGACTCTGCACTGAAAAATAAAAAATTTTATGGAGGAAATGGAAGGAAGATCTAAATATATAAATATTACAAAGACGTCAGTTTTTCCCCAAATTTAATTTAGCACAAATAAAAATCCTAGAAATATTTGTAAACTGATAATGTCAACCTGAAATATTTCTAATCATTCAAAAGACCAAGATAAGCCAAGGCCATCTTTAAGTAAAATAACTTAGCTATAGAACCACCAGATACAAATAGTTAATATTTATAAAAAGAGAGAAATAATTAAGATGACAGGATGTCAACACAAGTATAGACAAGTGAAAGTGAAAGTGAAGTTGCTCAGTCGTGTCCGACTCTGTGACCCCATGGACTGTAGCCTACCAGGCTCCGTGGTTCGTGGGATCTTCCAGGCAAGAATACTGGAGTGGGTTGCCATTCCTTCTCCAGGAGATCTTTCCGATCCAGGGATCGAACCCGGGTCTCCTGCATTGTAGGCAGACGCTTTACCGTCTGAGCCACCAAGAAAGCCCAAGTATAGACAAGTGGAACAGAAAAGAAGTTAAGAAAAGAATCAAACACTTAATTTTCCATACAGCCATGCAGTGAATCTTTAATAAGTGCTAACAGGTCAATCCAGTACCAACAAGGGAAAAACATGGAACTTAAACTCTATTTTTTTTAACCTATGAGAGGCAGAAAATGGGCCCCCAAAGATGTCCATGTTTCTTCTCTAGAAAATGTGAATATATATCCTGATTTAGCAAAAGGGAATTAAGGTTGCAGGTGAAATTAAGGTGGCTAATCAGCTGACATTAAAATAGATTACCCTGTAGTATCTGAATGGACCTAATGTCATCACAAAGGTCTTTAAAAGTGGAGGAAGAGTCTGGAAGAAACAAACACAATTCTGTAAAGCAATTAACCTTTAATGAAAAAAATTAAACTAAAAAAGAAAAAGTGGAGGAAGGGAGAGAAGAGGTCAAAGTGATGTAACATGGGGAGAACTCAACTGCCTTTGTTGGCTTTGAATATGGAAGTGGGTCATGAACAAATACAGGAAGTTAGACTTCAGAAGAGGGAAAAGAAAAGAGAGTCTCTCCCCTGCAGCCTCCAGACAGGAATGCAGCTAACTCTGCTGTACTTTGCAGTCCAGTGAGGTCAGACTTAGACTTCTAACCTATGGAACTATAAGATAATACATATGTGCAGTCCTTGTGGCAGTCTGTTTAATAAGTCATATAAAACTAATATAATGCCATAGGCAAAAATCAATTTTAGAGGAACTGTAAATATAAACCAATTTATCAAAAGTAGGTAATACAAAGCAAACCAACATTTTAAAAATACAATATAGAATATCTTCAAAATTTGGATGTAGACAAAAGTTTCTTGAACATATAAGAAAAGCACTAATATATAGAAACATAAAATACTGGACTATTAAACATTAAGTTCATTTTTTTAAATGTCATAAAAAGAACAAGCCACAGATTGGATGGAGATATTTTGGAGTATATACAATCATCAAAGAGCTTGACAGAAGATATATGATGATATTCTACATCAATTAAACAGATGCAGACAACTCAATAGAAAAAAAAATGTATGAGCTATGATTGACATACAAAAAAGCTGCACGTATTTAATGTATACATTTTAATAAGTTAAATGCTTAAACTTATCATCACCTCTAGAAGTTTCTTCCTTTCTTTTTTTAAAAAGAATATTTAGCATAAGATTTATCCTTTTGTATGCTTTTAAGTATATTAATGCAGGATTACTAATAACATGTACTATATTGTGTAGTGGGTTAGATCTCTAGGACCTATTCATCTTGCATAAGTGAAACTGAATCTTTGATCAATATCTATTTCCCAATTCTCACAATAAATGAGCCTTAGCTCTTAATAACTTTCTTTAGTATCTTCTCTTCACATTGTTGGTTATTTACCCAATAATCATTTCTGTGTTGTTTCTTGTGAAAAGGAAAACTTTTTCTTTCTTTTTTTATTTGAAATCCACTCTTTTTCAAGGAATTCAGGAGTACATCTTGATAATGTAAGATAATCAAGAGATTATATGATTCATCCTTCTAGGTGCCTATTAGGAAGGATAATGTGATCAAATTCTAGTCAGTCCCTAAGGGGATCTTTCCTAGAAATTGATTAAGAGACTGTTTATCTTGAATATTCTGTTACCACTGTTAAGAAGTTCTGAAAAATTTGTTCTAATTTTGTGAGCATGAGAAGGACTTAGCCAGCACGGGGGTCAGACCAGAGCAGAATGTTAGAGATCAATAGTCTAACTGACATCCTAACTGGCTGCTCTGTTAACCAATCCGGGATGCATACTGACTGTTTTGGAACTTCTGTTTATGAAGGTGTAAAATGGTTTTACTATAAGTAAGACATTTTGACATGATTTTTCCATTACTTGCATCAAAACTGATTACAGTGTCACACTTAATATAATACACTTGATGGTGACCACTGGGCTCAACCATTTCTTCAGCTTAACTAAACTTTAGACAGGTTACTTTCAGACTGGAAACCACAGACTTCCCCTTTTTTGGAGCGTTTACTTTAGAAAACTTGTAGCTTTAAATTCTTTCTCTTCTCCTTGGTGATGTAAAACTTTTCCCAGCCTCTTGCCAGTTTTAAAACACAAGAAAGTGTTTCTCAAGGTTCTGGGAGCCATCCTTGGAAATATCATTATTTTTTTAAAAAAGAACTCCTATCTCCTGGTTTCTGTAGGACTGTGGAAACCCAAGTTAGATAAGAGCTACTTAGGAAAATAGATAACCTAAACACATTGTTTACCAAAATCCTCACTAACATCCCGACTTTTCCACTAGGTCTCCCCAGTGCTTCTCCTACCCCTTGTTTCAAGGGAGGAATTGAGCTTAGTTTCTCTCTTCTATTTCAACAGTCATGAATCCTGTTTGTCTTGTCTGGTGGTGTTTCCTACTATACAGTATAATAGGGAAAAAATGCTACATTGCTTTGAGAGTCAGAAGTCACAGTCCTGACTTAAAATAGAGCTGCAGCAAGCAAACAAGCAACAAAACCCCCTCAAAACTCCCATGTGCATTTATTTATTGTTTTATGGCTGATTCATATTGAGGTTTGACAGAAAACAGCAAAATTCTTTAAAGCAATTATCCTTCAATGAAAAATAAATTAATTTTTAAAAGTCAAATGTTACATTAAATATAACAGAGAACATCAAAGATAAATACAATTTCCTTCAAACAACATATAGCCTAAGGAGAGTGGGAAAAAGAATTGAGGTAAGGAAACAAACAATACTAAAAGTAAGTGCATCTTAGATCCTGAAAGTTAAATAAAAAAAAAGTCATGGGGATGTAAAGGAAGGAGAATTATCTCCTACTAGGATTAGACTAGAGGTAAGAAAAGCTTTGATTAAAAAGGACATTTGAAATGGCACACATTATAAAGTGATAGGGAAAGAGATAGGGTGGACTCTGTGTATGCAACTGCATAGCACAGCTATAGAGGGAAAGATTAAACACATATATGGTCAGGGAAGGGGCTTCCCAGGTGGCACTGGTGGTAAAAAAAATCGCCTGCCAATGCATGAGATGTAAGAGATGCAGGTTCAATCCCTAGGTTGGGAAGATCCCCTGGAGAAGGAAATGGCAACCTACTCTAGTATTCTTGTCTGGAGAATCCCAAGGACAGAGGAGCCTGGTGGGCTACATACAGTCTATGGGTTCACATAGAGCTGGATGGTACTGAAATGACTTAGCACACACACAGACATGGACAGGGAATAGGAGAAAGCAGTATATGACCAGCAGGAGTGTAGGTTTCAGCTGTTTGAATCTGGAAAGTCACTTTTATTGCTAAGCCTCAGTTTCCATTAAGCAAGGTATTTGGGCTGGATAATTATGAAGATATCTTCAGTTTGAAAAAACTCACAATTTTATGATATATAAAGAGTTGGATTAGGTAAGAAATTATACTTCATTGTTTTACTTGCTTTAACTTAAACTATTAAATAATTTGCAAACATGTATTCATCAAAAAGGGAAGAACAACTTTTGAAAGAAACTAAAAAAAAAAGGAGAAAGAGATTTTTGTTATCTAATAGCAAAGTGGCACCACATTACGGTTCATGGCTCATTAGGTCTGAATAGCCTAAGATGTTTCCACTATTCCAGTCTAGCCAATCCTTCTTTGTTAAAAGTCACTGAAGTGGTATCCTTTGGTACTGGAGCCAAGCAGTTCCTCTTTGTCATGAATTTTTCAAAAGAAGAAAAAAATATGCTGCTAGAAATGGATAAGCAGAAAAGATTATTTAATTTCCACTTATTAAAATAATAATGTCATTTCTAGTGTAGGAGGTCCAAGGAGAAAGTGATGAGGATACATTTCCAGTTTTCTTGTTTGTGTACTATATTTTTTGATTATTAATGGATGCAATTAACCAATTTGGGCATTAAGTACTTTCCTCTAAATGGAGCCTGCAAGCAGCCCTTGAAATTTGGCACCTTAAAACAATGGTAGGCAGAAAAATGTCCTTATAAAGACAGTATTTGGCTGCCGAACTTTTGACTCTCAATTCTTAAAAATTAAACCAAGTCAGTGCACTTGACTGTCACTGGTGTAATTTTTTTTAATTCCTGTATTACAAATGCATTCATTAATGATCTCTGGCTTCCTTACCTAATTAACTCACTGTTTAACCACACTTTAATCCACTGAAATTCCAAAGTAAGTACAGCGTTCGCTTGTTATATCCTACTGAATTCTCACTGTCTAAAGAAAATAATCTCAGCATCAAAAATAAACTATGACATGTCACATTACATATGAATTTGTTTCTATTAACTTTCCACAAATACAGTGTCATACTCTAGGATGAGTTGTGAAAAGTGAAGGTATTCAAATATAGAGTTTAATCATATTTGATGTATCCTCACTATTCTTTTGGTTTCTCTTGCTGTATAGAGGTAATACTCATGATAGAACTGTCAGAAAAGGGAACATTTTTCTCAGCTGATGTTTGATTATAAATGCAGCTAAGCACCCTGCTTTACACCCTGTTACTCAATATTAATAATGTAAGTCTGATGAACTCAGAGGAATGCCCAGCAAGAGGGTCAAAAAAAAAAAAAAAATCTTTCATTAAACAGTATCTCTAGAAGTCTCTAGAAGTCTCATTTCTTTATCTGTAAAAAGAATAAAAAATCAAAGAAGAATAATTTACATCCTTATAGACTCAAGGCAATGGTATCCCACTCCAGTACTCTTGCCTGGGAAATCCCATGGACAGAGGAGCCTGGTAGGCTACAGTCCATGGAGTCGCAAAGAGTCGGCCACAACTGAGTGACTTCACTTTCATTTTTCACTTTCATGTATTGGAGAAGGAAATGGCAACCCACTCCAGCATTCTTGCCTGGAGAATCCCAGGGAAGGGGGAGCCTGGTGGGCTGCCGTCTATGGGGTCGCACAGAGTCGGACATGACTGAAGCGACTTAGCAGTGGCAGACTCATACTATTTCTAATGGATATCAAGAGTACAAATGCTGGTAATTTAATTATTTTTAGACACAAAGTTGTTTTTGTAATAATGAAGCTCTGTGACTGGGAAAACTATGTTTATATTTTGCAAGTTAAAATATTTTGTAAGCTCTGTGACAGTTTTTTTGGGTTAAGCTATTATTATATCAATGGACATGTTATGAAGCAAAGGCCAATTTACTTAGGTAAGGGAGTGTTTAAGGGTAACAACTCTCATTCCTATGGTCAGTCATCTGTAGGGCATGCTTTATCTCTTCACTTAAAAAAAAGAAAATTCAGTCGTGAAGACAAAATGAGGTGATGGTGATTAATACATCCTAAGGGGAGGGGGGTTCCTTCTCTTGAATTTCTGTGGAATGTGATAAGGTCAGGATGCAAAGATGGCTAGGGTAGGATCACAAACAATTTGAATGCATCAGTGAGAATATGCTTACTTATGATGTGGTGTGTTCTTTGCTATCTTGTAAAGTATTTCTGATGAGTTTTCCAGGTGACTCAGTGGTAAAGAACCTGCCTGCCAATGTAAGAGATATGAGTTAGATTCCTGGGTCAAGAAGATCCCTTGGAGAAGGAAATGGCAAACCACTCCTGTCTTGCCTTAGAAATTCTGTGAACAGAAGGAGCTTGGTGGGCAACACAGTCCATGGGGTCTCTAAAAGAGTCATATGTGATTTAACAACTAAACAACAACAAAATATTTCTGATAGAATCAGATTACTCCATTTCCTGCTGCTGCTGCTAAGTCGCTTCAGTCATGTCCAACTCTGTGCTACCCCTACCAGATGGCAGCCCACCAGGCTCCCCCATCCCTGGGATTCTCCAGGCAAGAACGCTGGAGTGGGTGGCCATTTCCTTCTCCAATGCATGAAAGTGAAAAGTGAAAGTGAAGTCGCTCAGTCTGTCCGACTGTTAGCGACTCCATGGACTGCAGCCCACCAGGCTACTCTGTCCATTGGATTTTCCAGGCAAGAGTACTGGAGTGGGGTGCTATTGCCTTCTCTGAATCTATCTCCTAGAAACCAATACATTAACACAATTAAAAAAAAATGAAAGAAGACTCCATAGAAAATATGCTTAAAGTTAATGCTACTAAGATATCTTTAGTAACACTGCTAGTGTGTATATGTGTGTGAACCAATGAGGGATTGTGAGTTTACTTATTAAGAAAATTATAATCTATTCTTGGGCAAGGTATTTCTCTAATTTGGAAACCATTTCTTTTCACTTGTGAATAAAATAAAAGGACAACTCACGGAATTCTAAACTTTGACTTACAGCATTATTAAAATGTCTTGAACTTAAATCACATGAAAGTCAAAGTGTTAGTTGCTTGATCCCGTCTGATTCTTTGCGACCCCATGACTGCATTCCGCCAGGCTCCTCTGTCTACGGAATTCTCCATGCAAGAATGCTGGAGTGGGTAGCCATTCCCTTCTACAGGGGATCTTCCTGACCCAGGGATTAAGCCTGAGTCTTCTGAATTGCAGGTGTGTTCTTCACCCTCTGAGCCACCTAGGGAAGCCCTAAAGCACATGAAAACTTTCTAAATAGAAAAAAAATAAAAATCATGGGTGACAGTCATAAATCCTAACTCCCATGGATTCATGAAAGCCACGTGTTGTGACAAGAAGCAAGCCATAGAAACTTTTAAAGAAATTTCTAACATACATTCAAGAAACAGATAATCACCATTATATAATTTAAAAAGTTTAAAAAGAGGGAAGATTCCTAAAAGTATTTGATAAAACCAGTAGGGCACTGATATCAAAACCATGATGGGAGAATATGAAAAAGGGGATATAATAGGCAAATATATTTGCTATAACTACAAATACTCTAAATGAAATATTCTAAAATATATAACTGTATTAAAAATTGTGTGTGTATGGAGAAGGAAATGGCAACCCACTCCAGTATTCTTGCTTATAGAATCCTATGGACAGAGGACCCTGGCAGGCTGTAGTCCATGTGGTCAAGAGTTGGACATGATTTAGCGACTAAACCACCACCACATGTGCTTATATATATGCTTATATAGGTATACAGACACAAGAAATATGGTTTATCTGAAGAAAAATACGGTTTATCTCAAGATGACAAACTCTGGTAAGGAGTTTGCTAGTGTGACCTTAAGAGTGAGGGAAACAGACTTTCTCAAATGTTGGTGAGAGTACAAACTGATATGATCTCTATGGAGAAAATCTGTCAATACATATCATAATTCTAAATGCATAGCCCTTTAATTTAGCACTTTTAAATTGTTTCCAATAAATAATCATACATATGTTAATGACATATGAACAAAAATATTTCCTGTAGTGTTATTTGTGAGAATAAAAGATAGACTGTGTCCTTATTCAAAAGAATGATCAAATAAATCATAATGTACCAACCTAATGATATTTTCCAAAACTAATCTGTTAAATGGGGGAAGGCAATGGCACCCGACCCCAGTACTCTTGCCTGGAAAATCCCATGGATGGAGGAACCTGGTGGGCTGCAGTCCATGGGGTCGCTAAGAGTCGGACATGACTGAGCGACTTCACTTTCACTTTTCACTTTCATGCATTGGAGAAGGAAATGGCAACCCACTCCAGTATTCTTGCCTGGAGAATCCCAGGGATGGGGGAGCCTGGTGGGCTGCCGTCTACGGGGTCGCACAGAGTCGGACACAACTGAAGTGACTTAGCAGCAGCAGCAGCAGCAGCAATCTGTTAAACAAGTTAAAAACTGGAAGCACAGATAAGAATAAACTTCCTATATGTACAGTTAATGAAAGTTAAAATGCATTATAGTAGAAGATGCAATTATTTTTGCAAACTCACAATTATATATATGATAAAATACATAAATTATATATGAAAATAAATTTATTAACACTGCTTCTTGGGAAGAACCTGTTTGTTAGAGAAAGGAGATGTAGTATTAACCATGTCTTTTTATCTTCTGTATTTCTGTCCCTTTGACAACTGGAGCCATGGACATTCTGGAGAGGCTGCCTTTCCTAGGACTAGCCAATTTCTAGAGATAGTAAATGACTGATCTGAGAGTACTCCTTTCATCTGCAAACCAACCAATCCAAAGTCTTACCCTCACCATCTACTTTAACAGACAGACTCCGGGCAAAAGTTTTCCTGCTCTAATTACCTTAGGACAGAGTACCAGGCAACCAGGGACGATAGTTCATCCCAGAGACCCCTAAAATTATTCAAACTTGCTGTTGTTCATTGCTAAATCATGTCTGACTCTTTTCATCCCCCTGTACTGCAGCACACCAGGCTCCCCTGTCCTTCACAATTTCCTGGAATTTGCTCAAATTCATGTCCATTGACTCGTGGTGCTGTCTACCCATCTCATCCTCTGCCACTGTTTTCTCCTTTTGCCTTCAATCTTTCCCAGCATCAGGAATTTTTCCAAAGAGTCAGGTCTTTGCATCAGGTGGCCAAAGTATTGAAGCTTCAGCAATAGTCCTTCCAATGAATATTCAGGGTTGACTTCCTTTAGGATTGATTGCTTTTATCTCCTTGTACTCCAAGAGACTCTCAAGAGTCTTCCTCAGCACCATAATTTGAAAGCATCAATCATTTTGCGCTCAGCCTTCTTCATGGTCCAACTCTCACATCCATATGTGACTACTGGGAAAACCATAGCTTTGACTATATCGACCTTTGTCAGCACAGTGATGACTGCTTTTGATAAGCTATCTAGTTTTCTCATATCTTTCCTTCCAAGGAGCAAGGGTCTTCTAATTTAGTGTCTGCAGTCGCCTTCCACAGTGATTTTAGAGCCCAAAATAATAACATCTGTGACTACTTCCACTTTTTCCCTTTCTGTCATGAGGTGATGGAACCAGATGCCACGATCTTAGATTTTTTTAAAGTTGAATTTTAAGCCAGCTTTTTCACTCTCCTCTTTCACCCTCAGTAAGAGGCTCTTTAGTTCCTCTTCACTTTCTGCCATTAGAGTGGTATCATCTGCATATCTGAGGTTATTGATATTTCTCCAAGCAATNTTTTTAAAGTTGAATTTTAAGCCAGCTTTTTCACTCTCCTCTTTCACCCTCAGTAAGAGGCTCTTTAGTTCCTCTTCACTTTCTGCCATTAGAGTGGTATCATCTGCATATCTGAGGTTATTGATATTTCTCCAAGCAATCTTGATTGCAGCTTGTGTTTCATCCAGTCTGGCATTTTGCATGATGTACTCTGCAGAGAAGTTAAATAAGCAGGGTGACAATACACAGCCTCGTTGTACATCTTTCCTGATTTTGAACCAGTTCCTATTCCATGTCTGGTTCTAACTGTTGCTCCTTGACCAGCATACAGTTTTCTCAAGAGATATTTAAGGTGGTCTGGTATTCCCATCTCTTTAAGAATTTTCCAAAGTACACAATTAAAGAGTTTTATGTAGTCAATGAAGCAGATGTAGATTTTTTTCTAGAACTCCATGATCCAACAAATGTTGGCAATTTGATCTCTAGCTCCTCTACCTTTTCTAAATTGAGTTTGTACATCCGGAATTTCTCAATTCATGAAATGTTGAATCCTAGCTTGAAAGATTTTGAGCATTACCTTGCTAGCATGTGAAATGAGTGCAACTGTATGGCAGTCTGACACTATTTGGCATTGCCTTTCTTTGGGGTTGGAATGAAAACTAGCCTTTTCTAATCCTATGGCCAATGCTGAGTCCAAATTTGTTGACATTATCAAGTGCAACACCTTAACAGCATCATCTTTTAGGATTTGAAATAGCTCAGCCATAATTCTCTCAGCTCCACTAGCTTTGTCTGTAGTAATGCCTCCTCAGGCCCATTTGACTTCGCACTCCAGGATGTCTGGCTCTACGTGAGTGATCACACCACTGTGGTTATTTGGGTCATTAAGGCTTTCTTTACTAGTTCTCCTGTGTATTCTTGCCACCTCTTCTTAATCTACTTCTATTACATCCTTATTATTTCTGTATTTTATCATGCCCATCCTTGCATGAAACTTTCCCTTCATATCTCCAGTTTTCTTGAAGATCTCTCTAGTCTTTTCTATTATATATTCCCCTCTATTTCTTTGCATCAATCATTTAAGAAAGTCTTCTTATCTCTCCTAGCTAGTCTCTGAAACTCTGCATTCAATTGGGTGTATCTTTCCTTTTCCCCCTTGCCTTTCACGTCTCTTATTCTCTCAGGTATTTGCAAAGCCTCCTCAGACAACCACTTTGCCTTCTTGCATTTCTTTTCCTTTGGGATAATTTTGGTCACTGCCTCCTGAACAATCTTGTGAACCTCTGTCCATAGTTCTTCAGGCACTCTGTCTATCAGGGCTAATCCATTGAATCTACTCATCACCTCCACTGTGAAATTATAAATTATTTGATTTAGGTGATATCTGAAGGACCTAGTGGTTTTCCTACGTGTAGAGTTGTCTCTTGGGTGTTGGAAAAGAGTGTTTGCTCCCCTCCTAGATCTATTTGCCCTTCCCCTCCTATTCCTTTTGAAACCACTTTAAAGGCTCTTGTCAATCTTTAACCTTCACTTCCTTTGCTTTCTGGCATCCCTTGGTGCTACCCCATGTGGCCATGTGTGGAGTGGCATGGTATCCCCTCTGAGACCTGTGAGTAGCAATCATTTTAATGTCAATATTCTAATGTGCTGGCCTCACAAGACTTGAATAATAATAATAATAATAATGATGGTATTATAAGAGAATGTAGGAGAAAAACATTTTATATCTTTTATAATTTTTATTATTTTTCAATTTATAGATATTACTTATTTAAAATACATAATAAAAATCTAAATGTCAATAATTTCTGGCATATATTAATATTAGTCAAACTCTCAAAACAAATATGCTCTTTTTGCTGAAATGTGGAAATATAACGTGAAAAATACAATGTCTAGCAAAACCTAGACAAAAGTTTTGAATGATATGCTGTTACTTAATGTCCAAGAAGCCAATGTATCCTTGCCAATAAAAATATGTTCAAAAGACTTGGGAAAAAGTAAAAAATGGAAATAGAGGGCACAAAACAAATGCCAAAAACTAGATAATGTTTATACACATGTTGATTCAGTATGACAAAAAGCCAATTTCCCCCAATTTAATCCAGAATTCAATGAAATTCCAATTAAAATTCCTACTTGGTCAGAGCACTCATAGGAGCATAGAAGTCCACCAATATATAAGTTGATTTTAAAGAAGATACCAAAAAGACTTATCTGTTTCTATTGTTTGTGTGTTTAGTTGTTTTTTGTTTAGTAGTATTTAGTATGTTTAAAGTTGTTCAGTCATGTACAACTCTTTGTGACCCCATGGACTGTAGCCTGCCAGGCTCCTCTGTTCCTGGGATTTCCCAGGAAAGAATACTGGAGTGGGTTGCCATGGGATTTTCCCAACCCAGGGATCAAACCTGTGTCTCTTGCGTCTCCTATATCAGCAGGGAGATTCTTTACCACTGCACTACCTGGGAAGCCCAACTATTGATATTAGGGATTATAATAAAGCTAGAAGAATTGAAATGATATAATTAAGCACAAGGACAGACAAATTAAGCGATGAAACTAAAACAGGAGCCCAGAAAAAAACCTATCTCTGAAAGGAAACTTATATACAAAAGCTATGTTACAAATAAGCAGGAAAGGATGAATTCTAATAAACAGCACTATCAGAATTACTTATCAATATGGAACAAAAGTAAAATTAAGTCATCAACTGAAAGCATTAATTCATACAATCCAAGATTTATATGCTGCTGCTGCTAAGTCACTTCAGTCGTGTCCGACTCTGTGTGACCCCATAGACGGCAGCCCACCAGGCTCCCCCATCCCTGGGATTCTCCAGGCAAGAATACTGGAGTGGGTTGCCATTTCCTTCTCCAATGCATGAAAGAGAAAAGTGAAAGTGAAGTCGCTCAGTCTGTCTGACTGTTAGCGACCCCATGGACTGCAGCCCACCAGGCTACTCCGTCCATTATTACAATTGTAAATACTTTTTAAATTTTTGGAAGAAATTATTGATGACTTTTATTTATTATATTGGGATGGAACCAATGATGAAACAAAATAGAAAAAAATAAACTCTGGGTTACTGGGCCACTCTCCACCTAATCTTCAGGATTTTTTTTTTCCTAGAGCTATTAGGGTTTAAAAGAGCACTGGACTGGAAAATCTTAATTTGAGATTGAGTCAATGCAAAGGCTTATCTGATTTTTATAAAATTTTCAAGAGGGAAATGGGTAAATATTTTTCTCATTTTACAACGAGTAACTGAGGCACAGAAAGAATATTGATATGTAGGGGAATTATTATATATTTTATACATGCACTAAAAAGTAGGAAAAATGTCAGCCAGTAAACAGTCTGGGATTATATAACACTACAATTATTATCTAGTTCTCCCAGATTTATTTCATTGTAAAATATGCCCTCATTTTAAAAAATCGTAATATTTTGCTTCTGGAAAATTAACATCATATAGATTTGGAATAAAATAGGAGCAATTGTAGCTCCACTGAACCACATGCAACAATTTCAAATGCAGCACTAGCATAAGATGGTATTACAATAACATCATTAAAAGCTACATCTCTACTGAGAAATCTTCAGAGCAAAATTAGCTCTAATAGAGAGTTGGCCAAAATGTTCATTTAGGTTTTCCCATAACATCTTATGGAAAATTTATTATAATATAAATGAGAGTTGGATTGTGCCAAGATTCACCAGTTACAAATCATCTTCTGCGTTGTAGCATCTTTTCTCGCTTTGAATAGAAAATACAGTCAAAGATACCAACAAATAACCCTCATGAAGAATATAATGAATAAAGCTTTTATAGCTGTTTAGAAGAGCACACTGACTCTCCTATATTGATTATTCTGTCAATAAAACAATCTTCAGTACAGAAGTCGTTCAATCACAGATATCCATCAACTGGCTGGTCAATTGCTGTGAAAGTTATTTATACTAAATAGTACAGTCAAAAATTCTAGTGTATAGTTTAGACTGTGAGCTCCCTGAGGGAAGAGGTTTGTTTTCGTACCCCGTCTCAAATATCCCATAACTACATAGAGCCCTGATGCATAATACAAGTTCAAAAATATAAAACTGGTTTTCCACACACTAAAGTAATCTGTGATATAGCTATCCCAAGGCCTTTCTCTTTTGTCTTATTATTTAAAATGAAATTCTGACTTCAAGCAAAATGATATCATTACTTAAGTTTTTAAAAATCTAACATAATAAAACTTTTCTATCTATGTAAGCATCTGTGATACTCCAAGGCTTACATTAGGAGATTATCTGTACATGTTATATAATGAAATTTTCATGACAATTTATGAGGTAGGTCTTATTACTTTTCATTTGCAGGTGAGAAAACAGAAATGCATATAGCTTAAGCAATAAGTTGCCCAAATTCACATGGTTAGTGTGAATTAGGGGGAAATTCAGTCCTTTTCTTGATGATTTAATCATCATACCTAACAGATGTTTCTAAGTAATATGGCTTCCTTTACTTGATATTTAAAGAACTTTGAATTTTTAAAAGGCAAAAATATTGATTTCCCATACTAGGAGCTGTACATTTGCCCTGCATCAGTGTTTCCTGGCCTGTTAAAGCATATTTTTCTTGTTATACTCAGTGGCCTCAATTATCTCATTGTCCAAAGAAAAAAACAAAACAAAACTTCTACCATCCTCTAGTTAATCAAGCTCTCTGTTAAGAACTACCTGTTTTCATCAAGTTTATTCTTTACTGGTAATCAGTGTAGCTATGAAATTAGAGACAGAAATCAAATTATGAGAAACCAAAGTGAGCATACTTTTAATTATTTATATTTAATATATTTGATTGTATTTGCCTATGAAAAACTCCCTGAATAAGCAGGTGAGTAAATTGTTTATTCTAAAATATCATGATTCGTGATTCATATCATTATTCATATCCACTGCACCTTTATTCCTATTTTTGAAATGTAATTCTAAAAGGGAAGATGAGTAAAAATGCATAATTCTTCAAAGTTAAACAGATCGTCAGTCCAGGTTCGATGCATGAGACAGGGTGCTCAGGGCTGGTGCACTGGGATGACCCAGAGGGATGGGATGGGGGGAGGCGGGAGAGGGGGTTCAGGATGGGGAACACATGTACACTGGTTTTGCCATACATTGACGTGAATCATGAATACCAGACCACCTGAACTGCCTCTTGAGAAATCTGTATGCAGATCAGGAAGCAGCAGTTAGAACTGGTCATGGAACCACAGACTGGTTCCAAATAGGAAAAGGAGTATGTCAAGGCTGCATATTGTCACCCTGCTTATTTAACTTCTATGCCTGTCTCTTATACACATCTAGATGTGTATAAGAGACAGAATGTATCCTTGCCAATAAAAATATGTTCAAAAGACTTGGGAAAAAGTAAAAAATGGAAATAGAGGGCACAAAACAAAATGCCAAAAACTAGATAATGTTTATACACATGTTGATTCAGTATGACAAAAAGCCAATTTCCCCCAATTTAATCCAGAATTCAATGAAATTCCAATTAAAATTCCTACTTGGTCAGAGCACTCATAGGAGCATAGAAGTCCACCAATATATAAGTTGATTTTAAAGAAGATACCAAAAAGACTTATCTGTTTCTATTGTTTGTGTGTTTAGTTGTTTTTTGTTTAGTAGTATTTAGTATGTTTAAAGTTGTTCAGTCATGTACAACTCTTTGTGACCCCATGGACTGTAGCTACCAGGCTCATCTGTCTATGG
>SJYX01013504.1:111457-150626 GCA_006410675.1 Oreotragus oreotragus
AAGAGTTGACTCATTGGAAAAGACTCTGATGCTGGGAGGGATTGGGGGCAGGAGGAGAAGGGGACGACCGAGGATGAGATGGCTGGATGGCATCACGGACTCGATGGACGTGAGTCTGAGTGAACTCCGGGAGATGGTGATGGACAGGGAGGCCTGGCATGCTGAGATTCATGGGGTTGCAAAGAGTCGGACACGACTGAGCGACTGAACTGAACTGAACTGATATTTTCCAATTTTTAGTCTAGATTGGGAATTTAGACACTAAAGAAAAATTACTTCCAAAAAGCAAAGAAATATGCAAAGAGATACTTAAAACAATAAGTATACTCATTTCACACAATTTTCTATTAATACGTTTTTCTAAAGCAATTCCCCATTTGATCATCTTTCACAATTATTTATTTCTAACAAAAAGAAGAGTGTAGTTCTTGCCACAAAAATACAATTTCTTGAATTTTTGTTGCACTTTGTATTTAAAGAGAAAATTTCTTCTCCAAACTAGATTTTGTTTTGTTTTGTTTTGGTTTTTTTTTTGGTATTCTCATGCACTGGCTTTCAGACGCTCCAGTTTGAAAGTTCTGTCATTAAAAAAGCTCTTTGTGTTTGGGAACATTTCAATTTTAACACAATTTGAAGCTTTGCTATGTTGCCAATGATTTTTACAAAAAATGCCTGGGTACTTCTTAAAAATTATTTCAAAAATAGTATATTTTGATTGATGAAGGGCTTTTAAATATATTATCTTTTTTCAGTTTTCATAACGATTCTATAGGGAAGTTACTAAGCTCATTTCTGAAATGAGGCCATAGAAGTTGAATAGTGAAGAGTTTTGTCAATATTGTTACTAACTGGCAAAATAACAATGATCATTATTGTAATAAATTAATTCATTAAATCAATAAAACATTTTGCCCACCACCTATGTAGGTCCATTGTGATGTGGTAAACAATTTTTCTACTCAGCTACCTTTCTTCACTTTAGTATAACTAGTATAATGATTGGTGGGACTAAACCTACACTTAATTACAGGGATTGGAAATCTATGGGCCTTTCCAATCGATAAAGTCCTACCTCCCTTACTAATTCTAGTGCTAGCTTCAGTTAAGGACTCATACCTCTAGTTTATGTCAATCTATAGCCACAATGACTGTCTCAGGAAGAAGCTTTTCAGTCATGGTTGAAACCATGTATTTTCATTTGATATTTGGGGATAAGATTCTTGCAATTTTGTTCAGCCTAAACAGAAAATCATGTTTCTGTAGCTGATGTCAGCCATTAACAGAAACACAAGAGCAAGGTGACACTTGAAACGGTACAGCAGACTAGTTGAAGGTGCTGAATCAAACTGATGCTGCTGGCTACCATGCTTCTAAAATTGTAAGTCACTTGGGTTAACTTCCTCCATTGGTTAAGCCATTTTCCATTGGTTTTCCTTTTACATATAACTTAAGGACAAAGACACATTCTAATATGCTATTTACTCAGTTTTAAAGAAAGTTGCTTTTTCTTATACACAAAAGCAAGTAAAAACATTGTGCAATTGACAGTGAGATTTTTAATTTGTAAGTATAAAATGATGTAGCTTTATTGACTTTAACAGTATACCTTGTTATCAGTTTTTCCTTCTGACTCTTCGCAGTTCAACACATGCTAAGCAGAAGTCTTTGCTGAAATATGATTGTTGTAGGTGCTAGTAAAATTCTCAAATGTCCTTTCTGCTGTAATTAAGAAGCAGAAATATGCAAGACCTCAGTTTCTGCCAAGCTCTCTCACTGATTACAATTGAAAGTATCTTTGTCTTAAGACAGTTGTGAAACTGCAAATTACCACCCAAAGCTGAGGACATTTATTTGGATTAATAACAAAATGACTAATGAAGACTGGTCAAATATAGACATGTTCACATTTAGAAGAAAATCCATAAAGGAGCTTTGCTGAGTTGAATAAAAATGAGTAAGTGAAGTATTCAGCTGAGCCCATAACCCACCTCACAAGGAGGCTAAAAGCAGCCAAATAAAAGCAGAAGTGACTTGTGCTTGGAATGGAGCCCCTGATTCCTATCAACATAAGCTTGGAACCTACAAATCTCAGAATGTCAGACAACAGGGTAGAATTTGAATCTTTAAATTAAAAGGTAACATGGAAACTTACAATACCATATATAAAATTGATAGCCAATGGGAATTTGCTGTGTGACTCAGAGAACTCAAACAGGGCCTCTATGACAGGCTGAAGGGTGGGATGAGGAGGAAGATGGGAGGCAGGTTTGGGAGGGAGGGGACATGGGTGTACCTATGGCTGATTCCTGTTGATGTATGACAGAAAATCACAACATTTTGGGAAGCAAATATCTTTCAATTATTTTTTTTAATGAAAACAAACATGTAATAAGTTTTCAAGAGTCAAATGAACCAATGCCAAATCTAAGCAATGATGCATATGTAACTCAGCATGTAATGAATAAAAAGAAACATGACAAGCTGAGAAGGTTTGAGATACCTTAGAAGATATATACATGTAAGATATGCACGTAAGTTCAGACAACAATGTGATTTAACAACTTCAGTTCCATCCCCCCCGCTTAGCTTTTCATGACTATTTTAACATGTAGAACTACATTTTATATACCTGATATCCATGTCTTTTCATTTTATCCCTCCATCATTCTGTAATAAGCATCTGTTATCTGAAGTGGGTCATTCCCCTTGACCCATGAAATTTTAGGCTGGAGTTGCTTTGGATAAGATAGGATAAAAGTTATGGAGTGAATGTGCGGAGGATACTATGTTATCAGTATCTCCAGAGGTGCCTATGTAGTATTTTTTCCATCAATTTTTCTTCATAGAGTGCAACTCACTCTTTAAATGTCTAGATCTTTGAATTAAGATAATTGTATGCAATTGTATAACCACAACAAACAAGATACAGAATATTCCACCACCCCTCCTCCCAAATTCCCTAAAAGCTAAGGTAAGCTAAGTCACTTCAGTCGTGTCTGACTCTGTGCGACCCAATAGACGGCAGCCCACCAGGCTCCCCTGTCCCTGGGATTCTCCAGGCAAGAACACTGGAGTGGGTTGCCACTTCCTTCTCCAATGCATGAAAGTGAAAAGTGAAAGTGAAGTTGTTCAGTCGTGCCCGACTCTTAGCGACCCCATGGACTGCAGCCTACCAGGCTCCTCTGTCCATGGGATTTTCCAGGCCAGAGTACTGGAGTGGGCTGCCATTGCCTTCTCTGAAAGCGTCCCCTTTTTAGTCAATTCCTCATCCCCACATCTAAGCAGGAAGTCATTGATCTATTTTCTGTTCTTAGAATTTTGCTCCTCCAAAAATTCATATAAATGGACACACACAGTAACCTTTTGATTCTGGATTTAACTTATTTGAGATCCATCTATGTCATTGCATGCGATTGTAGTCTATTTGTTTTGAATGCTAATTTATAGTTCAAATAGTTCAAACATATTCCGTTGTATTGAGATACTACCTTTTAAGTAGCAGCATTTGGCTTATTTCAAGTTTTTGGTGATTATAAATAGAACTGCTATACACATTAAATTAGATTTCATCATATATATGTTTTTGTATGAATACACATTTTTAATTCTATTAGGGTAAATATCTCAGAATGGAATTTCTTGGAAGCATAGTAAGCATGTGCTTAACTGTATAAAGAAACAGTTTTCAAGAAGAACTGTACCATTTTTCTTTCATATGAGAGTTCAGATCTATGCATCCTTGTTAATATTAGTCTTGTCAGTTTTGTCTTTTGTTTTCATTTGTGCTTTGCCATTTTCTAATAAATATGTAGTATATTTTCATGTGCTTATTTGCTATCTGTATAGCTTCTTTGAAATAGGTAATCAAAATTTTTTCTTTGCTTTTATGTTATCGAGCAGGTGTTTTCCTGTTACTGAGTTTTGAGGGTTCTTTTCATACAAATACTTTATCAGTTATTTGATTTGCAAATATTTCTCCCAATCTGTTGTATTTCCTTTATTTTTCTTAACACTGTCCTTCAAAAATTAGAAATTTTCATTTTGATAAATTTATCTACTTATTTATTATGATTTTTAAAAGATACTGTCCCATAGTTGTTTTCTGCTTTATTTATATGTTTATTTTTTGACACATCATACAGTTTGCAATATCTTTGTTCCCCAGCCAGGGACTGAAAGTGGATCCCCCAGCAGTGGAATGAGATGTGTATAAGAGACAGCAAAAAGGGGGTCAGCCCCAGTTATTGGCTGTCATTGGTATCCTAAGCTTTATTGTTGCCATTAGCAAGTGAACTGTTATTTCAGGATATAAAGATATCGTAGTCTTGGGACTTCCCTGGTGATCCAGTAGTTAAGACTTCCCACTTCCACCGCAGGGGGCACAGGTTCAATCCCTGGTCAGGGAAATAAGATCCCTATATGCTGCGTGACCCTCCCCTGACCCCCAAATAAAGAGATACGGTGGTCTCATAAAAAAAGTTGGCTTCTTATTCTCGAGCTGTGGTTTTTTACCCCCCTGGAGGCTGGGGTGGGGTGACAGATGACCTCCCTTTAGCTGTGTTCCTCTGCCTGCTTCCCTTCCTCCCCGCCACTGCCTGGGAGCAGCCAGGATGAAATGAAACCAGGTTGTCAATGAATGTTCTTTCATTCATTCTGCCAAAATCCTGAGTATTGGTTTTCAACAGACAAAAATCCCTTCCCTGGTGGAGTTTTCTACTGAGGAGACAAACAACTAGCAAGATAAAGGAAAATACATAGTATGTTAGATGTTGACAGGAGCTATGCAGAGAAAGTAAGCACAGTTAGGGGAGAAGAAGTGCTTTGTGAGAGTAGATGTAATTTTAAGTAAGATGGTCAGAGAAGGTGCTGGAGCCAGCCTCTCGGATTCCTGGGGAGAGAGCACTCCAAGCAGGGCTTATACACATATTTTTATGTTAATCAGGTGAAATTCTATAATGATAGCCTCCACATGGCCAGAACTAGGGCAGAAGAGAGAGGGAGGGGGGAGCTGTTTCTGGAGAGGAGGGTCCAGCACTTCTCAGAGCCAGGAAAGCCCAGTCTGGGTCTGAAGGGTGACCGGAAGTTCAGTGGGCCCTGAAGGCTCAGAGACAAGGGCCCGCCCCTGCAGCCGGGGAATTCCCAGTGGATGGTGGGTTGGTCATGGTGTCTGGGACCCAGGGAGCCACTGAGGGGAGCTTCCTGCAAGGTTTCTGGTGATCGGATTTGTGGGATAGGACCTTGCCAAGGTGTTGGGAGTGAGGGATAGGACCTTGCCAAGGTGTTGGGCTTGACTTTGGTGGGGGGCTGTGATGGCGGTGGGTTGGAAGGGTGGGCTTAGTGGTGTGAGCTTACAGACCTAGGGTTGAGCAAATGTGGCAGGAGGTGTGACGAGAAGGGGGAGGAGAGCTGGGGCCACGAGGCGGCAGCTAGGGCTGCAAGCGCTGACCCGGGGGACATGTGGAGTGAGGTGAAAAGCAGGCCTGAGGGAAGATGCTGATCCTCGGGGCTGCGAGGCGCCTGGGTGGCGTTTGGGTGGAAACCCTGCCCCTGTTTGTGACAAACCTTTTTTCTTCTCTTCCACAGGCTGCAGCCACGTGTGGCCTCTTCTTGTAAGTCCAGGGTTTGGGCTGTAACTTCCATTGTTGGGAGAAGACACCCCAAATCCTGCCCTGCCTGCCTTCATCAGCCTCACCCACTCCCCTTCTAGCCAGAAACCATCCCCCCACCCCACCCCGAGAGGGGGAGTCCACTCTTCTACCCCCTCACTCCTTCTACCAACCAACCCATGGGCAGTTTCACACTTGGGGGTCACTCCCCCTAATGAGGAGGGGCTGAGGGGGGTGATCTCTGGGCAACAAAGTGTTTCTACAGAGTCAGCCCTGGATGTTTCAGGAACACTGAGTCCCTCTTGCCTCTTGTTCTGTGGGCCCCATCATCTCGCCATTCACTTTTAGAGTTTGCTCCTGGACCCTCCCCGCTGTCCCTCTCCCCCTGCATCTCTTTAGAGGGATGCTGTAACCACTACAGCACTCAATCCCATGCCTGTCCAGCAAGGTCAACAGGACATTCATTACACCCATTTTATAGATGAGGAAAGTGAGGCCCAGTAAGGAATGTACCTTGGCAGGAGTGCACAAGGCCAGTATTGAGCTGAACCTGAAACCCAGGTCCCGATCCCAGCCCCAGGTTCCTCCCACTAAGCCCAGAGGGGCCTGTAACCCTGCTCTGCCAAAGGTGTGGCTTGTGCTCTGAGCACTTGCTGGGTTTTAGGGAAGCTAGGGTCCTTCTGCCCTCCTCCCCCACCCCCGCCTTGATACCAAGAGCCTCTATCCTATCCCACTCCCAGCACCTGCCCTAATGGATGCTGTGGGAGCAGCTGCTGCCACGAGTACCAGCCGGAGCGGTATGAATTCTTCTCCGGCCCCTTAAGGTGAGCCCTGGGCCAGTTGCTCTGGGCACAGTCCTTCAGTGGGTCTGGCCCACACAGGACTGGACTGGACTTCCTGCTGAGAAGGGTGGGGCTAGGTCAAGGGAGGGAGGGCGGTGTGGTGACTGGACTTGGCCTGATGGTGGTGGTTCTGTACCTTGGCAGGAGTGCACAAGGCCAGTATTGAGCTGAACCTGAAACCCAGGTCCCGATCCCAGCCCCAGGTTCCTCCCACTAAGCCCAGAGGGGCCTGTAACCCTGCTCTGCCAAAGGTGTGGCTTGTGCTCTGAGCACTTGCTGGGTTTTAGGGAAGCTAGGGTCCTTCTGCCCTCCTCCCCCACCCCCGCCTTGATACCAAGAGCCTCTATCCTATCCCACTCCCAGCACCTGCCCTAATGGATGCTGTGGGAGCAGCTGCTGCCACGAGTACCAGCCGGAGCGGTATGAATTCTTCTCCGGCCCCTTAAGGTGAGCCCTGGGCCAGTTGCTCTGGGCACAGTCCTCCAGTGGGTCTGGCCCACACAGGACTGGATTGGACTTCCTGCTGAGAAGGGTGGGGCTAGGTCAAGGGAGGGAGGGCGGTGTGGTGACTGGACTTGGCCTGATGGTGGTGGTTCCTTACCCCAGGATTTTTGTCATCATCTTCCTGATCATCATACCCCTCCTGTGCATCTGCGGCGTGACTAAGCACTTGTATCTCAGCTGCAGAAAGTCAGAGCAGGAGGCCCCGACAGCGCTCCCGGAACAGCCCCCCATTGCTCCTGCAGAGAGGGTCACAACACCCATTTCTGAGCCCCCGCCCCCCTACAGTGAGGTGGGTATCCATCCCAACCCCTGCTCTGTCCCTCAGCTGTCTGTACCTCCTTTTTCTGAATTTTAGAGTGACTGGGACAGTGACGAGCATCCTTATGCCATGTCTCTGGGCCTTGGGGCAGGCTCTGCCACCAGCGTGGGGTCACTCCTCTCCCTGGTAAACCTGCCTCCACCAGCACACGGGTGGCGATGACCAGTGGCCCGCCCTAAGAAGTCACTGTGTCTCCTCCTTTCCCTGCAGATTATTCTGAAGCCTGTCCTGGGTCTGCCTCCTTTGGAGCCGCCCCCTCCCTACAGCTTCAGGCCTGAAGAATATGCCGGGGTTCGCAGAGGCATCGACAGCTCCACTTTCTGACCCACCTCCTGCCCGGAACCCTGTCATCAGCCACCTCCCCAGTGCCTCCTGGGTCAAGCCAGAGACTCTCAGGAGCCCTGGAGCACCCTCGCCCGTCCTGCCACACCTCTGCCCGTTCTTGGCTTTAACTTATTGATTTTCTACCCCCTGTTCCATGCCAGTTGCTTCTCTTGTCTCAAAGGCTGGTCTGGAGTGACATGTCCACCCCTCACCTCACATTGTTAAGTTAGAGGCTGCCAGGGGGAAAATGTGAACAGTTGGAGGTGCCCAGCAGTGGAATGGGCTACTCTGAGCAGTGGAGGAGGCGGCACCCGGGGGTGCCAGTGTGGCCTGGACAGCCGGCTCTGAGATGTTTGGGAGGGCACCAATGCACCCTGCGAGATGGGGCTGCTTCAGCTCTCTCCCATTCTACCTGAATAGAGAAGACCCCACTGTCCTCCCCCTCCCCCCAACACATGTCCTCACTGAATTTCAGTTGATTGTTGCTGAGAGTCTGCCTCTGACTGTGGGGAGGTGAGCTCAGACGTTGCTGGGATACATGGCTGTGTGTGTGTGTGGAGGGGGGAAGGGCCAGAGCTCACTGTGCCTGAAAAATCCCACCACTGATGAGCCTGGAAGAACAGCACATCAGATGGTCACCCGGCAGGAGAGGATCTCAGCAGATGCTTTGACCTGACCTCTGGTTCCTTGAGGTCTTTGGGTGCCAAAGAGTCCAGACGAGGACTAGAGATGGGGAATGACCACCGTGTGCTTCTTCATCCCGTCCTCCTGCTTTCTCTTGGGACACATAGAACTCAGTTCTGTCGTTATGGGGGTGGTGACGGGGCAACGCAGAGGTGAGTAGGGGAGGCTGGCCATCTGTGGGGCAGGGTCTTGGACACCTTGATCTGCTCTACCCTGGAATCTCGGCAGGGAGGAGAGGAGAGAGATCTGCCCTTCTCCTCCAGTCCTACAGGGTCCTGGGCACCGCCACTCAGCCTTATCTGCAGGCCTAACCCCTCAGAGGAGAGGCGGTCACCACGGCAGCCTGGGAGACAGTCTTCACAGGGCGTCATTATCCCTGGGGGTGCTGGCACGGGACATGCGGTGTGAGACACCCCTGTGCCAGCATCTCAGGGGCTCAGGCAGGCCTGAGCTCCTCCACCAGGACCCTGCCTTGGCACTGCTCCTTGGCAGAGGGCACAGAAGCAGTGCTGGCCAGTGTTCCTGGGGGGGTTGGAGGTAGAACTGGCCCTGGTGTGCTGGTAGGGATTCCTTCTGCAGGCCTCTCCCCAAAATAGCCTTTCTTGGGGCCCCAGGTCCTAGACAGGTGCAGGGCCAGGGGCAGGGAGACGGCACATTGAGCCCCAAAGATGCTAGGGATAGGGGCTGTTCCTGCTGGAGACAGGGGCCCAGAGGAAGAGCAGTTAGCGACAACATGGCTCTGGGGCAGGAGCTGGAGTGAGCCCAGCCCCAGGGAGTCTCCCTTCCGTTTCAGGGCTGGATCGGGGAGCAGCAGGAAGATATGGAGGTGCTTTGTGTAAACATGGAAAGCGCCCGTGAGAGAAGTCCCACGCGGTCGCCCTCCCTGTGGTAAACACCCACCCCAGTGGGAGGATGTTAAGCCATGGGCTTTGCAGACCTGGGAGAGGAGGTCATCCCCTACTAGGATGCCTGCCTTTCATTGAAGGTGACGTAGGGGCTTTAAATCCTTCCCAGCAGCAGCAGAGTGGCCTAGAAGAAAGTGGTTATCCTGAAGCCCAGCCTGGCTGGGCAGAAATTGTCAGTACTCTGCGTCTCTGCTGTTGGTGGGAGTGGAAATGGTGTGCTCTTCCTGGAGGACAATCCAACAGTAGCCATTCACTACACAGATACTTACGAAGACCCTACTGTGTGTCTGGCACTATGCACTATGGCACTATGCCTGGTACCCATTACAATTTAAAATGCCCTTGACCCAGCAATTCCACTTCTAGGAATGATCCTTGAGAAATGCTCATATTAAAGAGTTCAGAGAGATGTCCATCAGCACTGTAGCTGGGGATAACTGAAAATACCTTTAATGTCTGCTGATAGGAGCCTGTTCAATATACCAGGCCCTCCATACTGTGAATGCTCTGGAGTCTTTAAAAAGAATGAAGTGGATCTGAAGAACCGACCTGGCAGGATGTCTTTCATTTATTGTTACAGAGAAAAGGCAAGTTGCAGAACAATAGTCTGTCACCTCAACTTGTAAACATGTACTATACCATATAATTATTATATATATTTCCCCCTTTGCAAATGTATAGAAAAGATGCTGAAGGATAAGAATGAAGCCACTCAGTGGTCTGCACTGTGGGACAGAGGAATGGACGCAGTCGATTTTAAGGGAGGTTTTTAATTTTCTATGTTTCGTCATTGTTTACATTTTCCACAATGAGCAAGCGTGACCTTCACAAATTTTAAAAAGATCTCTTTAATGCAATATGTAGGCGACCTTAAAAGTTAATAAAGACACATCATGTGAACTTTGATAGATGGCAATTCATGTATTATTGACCCTGCTATGAGGAAGAGGCTCGAAGGATTCCGACACAGCACACACATGACATGTAGGGACACAGGGAATAGGTGAGTGACGGACCTGGGGCTTGTCAGACATGAGGACATAAGATGCCTGTTTGTCACACCTGTGCAGGACTGTGACGGGCACTCAGTATACGTTGGACGTCTGGCTGGTGGGTTGGGGGGTTGAGCAGTTTCACAGTGATTGAGTATTCATCCCTTGTGCTGGTTTAGCAGCTCAAACCTAATGAAAAATAACCAAAAGGTGGGACCACTTAGTATGTGAATGAATGATTAACTAAGTGAATGAGTGAGTGAGCAAACAAACGTGAAAGTCTGCCACAAACATTTTTCAGTGATGGGTGCAGCCTGGTTAGCTCCAAGAAGGTGCTTTGTGGCTGTGGACTTGCCCTTCTGTCAGCAGAGATTCTCCAGAGGACTGGGGAATGTAGGAGAGGCTGTGAGGCAGGGAGCAGGTGGGAGCTGGGAGGGGGAGCTAGGGGCTTGGCTGCTGTGGAAGCTAAGAGGAGGGGTGACACCAAGAATGCTCCCTCAGCCTAGCACTCAGAGTCAACTCCAGCTTCTGACATTTTAGCTTCAGCATCCTGCATCTCCAAGTCTCAGCCTCTGTTTCCACAATAGAGAGATGTATCCCTTCCCGTCCTGCTGGGAGGTTGCTCTCTGACTCCCAGGTTGGGAGGGGCTGAGAAGCTAAGAGATTTCAGAACGTGAAAGTCGGTCAGTCGTGTCTGACTCTTTGCGATCCCATAGACTGTATAGTCCATGGAATTCTCCAGGCCAGAATAGTGGAGTGGGTAACCTTCCCTTCTCCAGGGGATCTTTCCAACCCAGGGATCAAACCCAGGTCTCCTGCATTGCAGGTGCATTCTTTACCAGCTGAGCCACAAGGGAAGCGAAGAGTTCTCAGAGGCTCTCCTTGATTCCAACCACACCTTTCTTCCCAACCACACCTCGGCCACGGCTTCAAATGGGCACACCCGATCTTGTCATCCGTGGTAACTTCAACCCTCCCACTTCCTGATCCTCCTATTCCTGCAGCTCAGGTACTGTATTACCCCACACTAGCGGATCTCTGATCCCCCCGAGACCTCTGAGCCATCAGCCTTAGCCCCGTGCAGCACCGTCAGCTACATCCTCAATGCCCTTACCCAGCTTGAAGTCCTGAAACCCTCCTTTGTCCTTTCCTGTATCCATTGTGAAAGTGAAAGTGAAGTCACTCAGTCGTGTCTGACTCTTTGTGACCCTATGGACTGTAGCCTACCAGTCCTCCCTTGGATGAAGCCTGGGGCATGTGACTGGAAATCAGTAAGTGCAAAAGTCTGCTTCCTGACAGGCAGGGCTTTACTCTTCCTGGCCTTTAACAGCCCATTTAGCCTCTCCAGCCTTTACCCATCAGCAAAATATAATAGCTGAATTAATGTGAATAAAGGGCTTTGAAGATGAAAACTACTTTGTACTGTAAGTGGCAACAGAGCCTTTCTTTCTTTATTGAGGAAACATTTATGGAGCTCAGTGTCAGTTCTGTGCAAAGCACTTCAGAGATGTACAAGGCAAGGTCCTCAAAGGGAATATCAGCTATCTTGCTAACACCAAGACCTAAGTCAAGATGTTGTAATTAGCTCAGTGTTGGGTTTGCTTCTCAATTACGTGACTGAGTTTGCTTATATTTTGAAGACTTAGCTAAGAAAACCCTCATCATATATGATAATAAAGTCAAATGATCAAGTTTGTCCATCAGTGGTATTCCAAGTAGATACCTTTAAATACTTGAAATATTAGGTGCTCCAGAGAAAGATGTTAGTGATTAATTCAGTTGAGAAAGGACTGCCTAAATACCGTTCTCTTGCAGATGAACAGTGAACATGTTTAACAGTTTTACACCCCAAGCTGAGAAATTCATTTTTGAAAATCTTATCTAAGTCTACTCCATTGAACATTTGCTTCCAAAATAGTCTGAGAATTCTTCAAAATTAAAATATGTTTCAGAGATGCCCAACTGAAGATGATGTCTGAAGATGATACCAATAAGAAATAAGTTTTGCTTAATATGTTATCAATTAGAGACATACTAAAATAAATTGGGCCATATTTTTGCAGAAATATTTCGGATCATTGTAGTATTATTTTTTGTTAGTCATTATATCTGGAAAAGAATTGACCAGGATCCCAAGTCCTTGAATTTTCAACTGACTGCCTTCAGCTGTAGCTGCTCCCTTAAAGTCACCATGTGGACGATACATAAAGCAAGACATCTCGAATTTCAGCAGATTTTCAGTGGACTTAATACTTTTTTAAGATTCATAATGCTGATTAGCATATAAATGGTTAATCATGAAAATAATAAAGAAAGCTGAAATATATTCTACCTCAGTTCAGTTCAGTTCAGTCGCTCAGTTCACCTAAAGAATATATTTCTTAAAACATGTTTGAATGTAAAATTTAAAAGTAAAATAAAACACATATATTTTAAGAGAGTTTGCTTCTAGTGAGCTTAAACAAAAACATAAATATAAAATTATAATTTGTACCAAGTCTTTGAGAAACAGATAATTTAGCAATTAAAATTAAAAATCAAATGTGAAGAGCTGTGGCTCTATAGATGTATGAACATTTGTTGACTGAGGAAATAGATTACGCAAAAGGTAGTTTACTAGTGAGAGTTTTCCTGAGCAACTGAAACCTGTAAAGTTCTAAAAATTAAACTTTTGAATAGAAAAAGGACAAACGTCTTCCACTTGCTTACTTGAAAAAATATATTTTCTGAAAAAAGTAATAAATGAGCCAATTTTCTTTAGTATTTATTCTTTGCTTCTAGTTGGTAAGGTTACTTGGAGGACTTTTGTAACGCTTCTATTTATAAGCTCTTCTTAGCAACACAAATTAGAAGTTGACATTTCAAAGAATATTAAAGGCTAAATAAGTTGTAATATTTGCTTTATTTTCTATTTTTAGTGTCAGTGTTTGTTGTGTTAAAATATTTTTGCAATATTTTATCTGATTGCCTCAATGAATGATTTTAGACAATAACAGTATGTTCAGTTCAGTTCAGTCGCTCAGTCCTGTTCGACTCTTTGTGACCCCATGAATCGCAGCACTCCAGGCCTCCCTGTCCATCACCATCTCCCGGAGTTCACTCAGACACATCCATCGAGTCCGTGATGCCATCCAGCCATCTCATCCTCGGTCGTCCCCTTCTCCTCCTGCCCCCAATCCCTCCCAGCATCAGAGTCTTTGCCAATGAGTCAGCTCTTCGCATGAGGTGGCCAAAGTCCTGGAGTTTCAGCTTTGCATAGTAAAGGCTTCACTATATAACACAGCACTATAAAAAGCAAAAAATCAAGAGGACATAGAACTTTACCATGATATTTTTTGCTTTATTAAACCTAGATTCCTTGATGAAAAGCCTGATATGGCAGGTCTAAAATAAATTAAAAGCTTTTCAATATGTGCAGTCTTACAACTCCTTTGTGTTGGCTATCAAATGGATAAGGTATCAAAACAAGCAGCTTCCGTTTACGTGGAAAGTAAGGAGTCACCCATTCTCTCTCCACTTCCTCCATCCTCCAAATTCCAGATTCATTACTTTTTTCTGCCACCTTGAGGCACATTCACATGACTAATCCCCCAGTGCTAGCATTCTCCTCACTGCTGACGTAGGGACACTGGCATTTGACCCTGCACAGGCCACAGTCCTACCCACACTTGGTAATGAAATTCATTCTAATGCAGACATTCCCAGCCAGTGTTCTTGAAGCTGAACCACCAAGTCAGAGAGTGGCTATGTCTGGAGTGTCCTTGTCAAGGATCCTTCCAGGATAAAAATCAGTCCTTATGAATGCCCCCACTCCAAGCTGGCCCCCAATTATTCATGCCCCTGGAATTCACATTATTTGTGGCCCTTCCCCTATTAAATTGAGGGTAGCTCTGTGTCAGTAGTGGCAAATGGCAGAACAATGTGTGTGACTCCCAAGGCTAGTTCATATAAATAAAAGCAACCTCTGCCTTTTTTCTCTTGGACAGCTTGTTCTGGGAGAAGCTAGTCACCCTGCCATGAGGACTCTTAAGAGCGCCTTGTAGAGGACCAAGCAGAGAGAAACAAAGACCTCAGAGTTGAAGTATCTCAGGGAAAAGGTCAAAGCAGTAAAGGTGGTGGCTATACAACAGATGCTAGATAGTCTTATTAAAGTAGCTCCCAAAAACTGAGAGAAAAAGAGAGAATTATAAGATAAAAAGGCAAAGAAAACAATTTTTTAAAAATGTTTTAAGTGTCAAACTAAGTTTCAAGCGCCAAAGAAACTATTACACTAAAAACTCGATAGATATTCATGTAGGCTTAACATATTCTTGAGTTACTATTCTTCTTTAATCAATAAGTAGTCTGAGAACACTACACTGCTTCCCAAGGAGGATGTATTCCCCAATATTTACTACAGATATGGCAAACAAGAGAAAGGAAATGGAAAAAACTCACATAAATTGCAGTTAAATGTCATGGAGTGAAATGAGCATAGACAGTCATTACAGAAAGCAGAATTAGAGTCTAGCAATGGACCATCAGCCACCCTCAGGATAGGACGCTCTCACCTACATTTTTATTAAAAAAAAAAAAAAAAGTGAATTCCTATATGTGCTAAGGTCCAGGTATTAAGTCAAGGCCTTATAATTATTAATATGCACCCTTGTTGTAAGTAGAGATTCTTTCCGTGTTAAACACAAGCAGCCTTGCTCAAAGCAATTATTTGCTACAGTTTCAAATTGCCTTAGAGTGACTGCATTTAAGCATATTGGTAGTTTAATTAATTTAATCACTGATTGATCTGTATCTTGGCAAGGTGGCAAAATAGATATTTTTATAAAATTAAATATGTTAAAAATTGAAAGTTTGTTAAATGTGTTCAGGTTATAACAAATCAGGACATATTTCTTTCATGGTTATGACCAGTCTAGAATAATTCATATTTGGATGGAATAGTTGCCTTAATTAAGGCAATGCTTTTTATTCTGGAAAAGTAGGAATAGAAAAAAAAAAAAAAGGCCATCAAATAAAAATTTTACAGTTTCTAGTTTCCTTTTTGCCATTTCCCTTGGGTATATATTTATATTTATATATTCAAAATACTGTCCCTCTTGACTTAACACTTTCCCTCCAAAGAGAAAGGTCAAAGACAAGGTTTCCTCAAGATGTCTTTTTCCTCCATCTCAGTCTTAAAGTTTATCTTTAATATGCACCCTTGTTGTAAGTAGAGATTCTTTCCGTGTTAAACACAAGCAGCCTTGCTCAAAGCAATTATTTGCTACAGTTTCAAATTGCCTTAGAGTGACTGCATTTAAGCATATTGGTAGTTTAATTAATTTAATCACTGATTGATCTGTATCTTGGCAAGGTGGCAAAATAGATATTTTTATAAAATTAAATATGTTAAAAATTGAAAGTTTGTTAAATGTGTTCAGGTTATAACAAATCAGGACATATTTCTTTCATGGTTATGACCAGTCTAGAATAATTCATATTTGGATGGAATAGTTGCCTTAATTAAGGCAATGCTTTTTATTCTGGAAAAGTAGGAATAGAAAAAAAAAAAAAAAGGCCATCAAATAAAAATTTTAGAGTTTCTAGTTTCCTTTTTGCCATTTCCCTTGGGTATATATTTATATTTATATATTCAAAATACTGTCCCTCTTGACTTAACACTTTCCCTCCAAAGAGAAAGGTCAAAGACAAGGTTTCCTCAAGATGTCTTTTTCCTCCATCTCAGTCTTAAAGTTTATCTTTATACATATTTTTAAACTACTTCCCTCTGAACATTCTATAAGGCTCAAATAGGCCTTTTGTTAGAGTCTGGAACTAAGTTTACCATAAATTTAAAGTATAGAAAACCATTATATTAGTATGTCTGTTCACAGATCATTCTTCTCATTTAACCAACATATGAATTTAAAGAGGACCCACATCCAACTCACAGTAAAGTTGAATTATCTTTATAAGACCATAAATCTTCAAGTTTAAAAACATATTTTTCAATTTTTCATTAAGAGGTAAATTTTAATATATATGTTATGATACTAGTTTTTTCACAAATATCAGGAAATACATAGTATATTGAGGAAAATGATATTTTATTCATTAATTCAAGTCTCTATATGAGTTACTTTAACTTCAGGTCTCAACTTAAACATCATTTCCATAGAGAAGACTTTAATCTCTCATTTGGTTTAGTTTCCTTGCTTTATAATCTCATATCAACCTCCTCTGTTGTATTACAGATTTTCTTCAACTTGTAATGTTGTTATATCCTGATAAATCTATTGAAGGTTAAGAATGCTGTGAGTCAAAAATATATTTAATACATCTAACCTACTGAACAGCAAAGCTTAGCAGAGCCTATCTTAAACATTCCCAGAGCAATCACATTAACTACAGTTGGGGAAGATCATCTAACACAAAGCCTATTTTATAATAAAGTACTGAATATCTCATATCACTTATTGAATACTGTACTGAAAGTGAAAAACAGAAGGGCTGAATGGGTACAGAATATGTGTATCAGTTGTTTTCATGACTGACTGAGAGGTGAGGCTCCTATTGCTATTAAGCATCACCAGAGAACATTGTACCATATATTACTAATCTGAGGAAAGCTCAAAATTTGAAGTTCAGTTTCTGCTGAATGTGTATCACTTTTGCACCACTGTTAAGTCAAAAAAATTATAAGCTGAAACATAGAAAATCCAGGACCATCTGTAGTATCATTGCTTTCATACTGATTGACTTTCCACTCATCTATATCCATCCAGAGATAGAGATGACAAATGTTTTTGTTCATCACTCTATCCCTTGTTTCTAGGGTAGCAGGAAGCATGTAGTATGTGCTTGTTAAAAATATAATATTCAATTGAAAGATAATGATTACTATTATAATGGAATTTTAAAATAAGTACAATGAATGAGTGCATGCTAAGTTGCTTCAGTTGTGTCTGACTCTGTGTGACCCTATGGACTGTAGCCCACCAGGCTCCTCTGTCCATGGGGTTCTCCAGGTAGCAGTACTGGAGTGGGTTGCCATGCCCTTCTCCATAAATACAATAGCACAGGTGATGTCAGGGAATAAACTTCAGAATGAGATTTGATTTGCTGAGCAGACAAGCAGGTCAGGCAGGTATAATAGCATGTAAACAAATGGAGGTCTGCAATCACAGCTAACTGTGGCACTGCAAGCAGGAGAATATGGCTCAGGTGGAGAGTGCCAGGATATCATTTTAGTTAACGGGAACTGGTTTTTGAAAAGCCTCCTATACCACCTGAGGAGTTTTCATTTATGTCTTAGGATGCATTGAACAATTGCAATCAGGAGAGTAACAGGATTCATTTTTACGTGAGGGAACGCAGACCTGCAGTGGATTTAACAGTAGGCAATGGCAACTGCTGTTGTTACACTCAATGTCCAAACGTCATTTGGCACACAAAATATGTGGACGGTGGAGTCAAACCTGTTATATCTCTCTAGTGAGTTATATGCACATAAACTAAAGAACATAAATTCATAATATTCCTGGAGCTCAAAATCACTCCTAGTTTCTTTGGTATTTCATCTAGGGTGTTTTGTCAATTTACAATTTTACAATACTTTGCATATTGGAATTGCAAATTCAAGCCCATAAAATTCTTATGGCATGTTGTGTGATTCTATCCATTGATCTGATTCATCTGACCTTCCCGGAACTAAAATTTCTCTTTACATGATTATCACAGAGATTATAAAATAGTATATTGCACCTGGAAGTAAGCACTCTTTAGGCACTTAACTTCTAAATAACAAGGTAATCAGAAGGTTAAGTTTCATCCTTGTTAACAAAATTGATATTTCTTTAGTAAAATACTCCTTAAAATACTTTCATTTTCACACTAATAAGAAATAAAAAAAATAAGCCATATGCAGAAAATTATAGCATATCTTCACTGTTTTTTGTGATAGCACTAAAATTAAAATGAATTTCACATTTAATTACCTGAAGAGAATATCTATTTGAGGGAATTACAGCAGCTTGCTGTTACAGTCTAATTCAATCATGAGATATTTATCAGATATACACAAGTCCTTCTAAGTATTATAGTGTCATAATGAAGAAAATCACATTGTCTGTGCATAAAAGAGGCGAAAGGGAAAAGATGATTACAATGAATGTGGCAACTATTGTAATAGGCAAATACATAGATCGGCACAAAGCCTCTTATTTTAGAAAAAGTCTCATGAGAATCAGCACCTATATTAGGGTACCAGGCTAAGGGCATCAACAGGAATTCATCAGACAGAGCCTAAGAAAAATAGCCATGGAGTTATGGAGATGGGAAAATGAATGCAAAGAGAAGCACAAAGTGTGTGTGTGTGCACATGTATGTGTGTGCATGTGTGTGTGTGAATGCTGGGATGGGGTCTGGAAGGAGGAGTCATAGGAAAGTACCAAAAGAGGAGAGTGAAAACTTCGGTTAGAGCCAGGTCATGAAGACTCTTGGATCCCTTGCTTCAGGACATTCCTAGAAAGGATGATTGAGCATTCAGGAGGCTGACAAAGGACAGGACTTGAGATAAATTTTAATGATAGATTTTTTAATATGAAGGTTATTGGAGGGGGTAGAGGTAAAAATGATTTTGTGATCAAGCTCAAATAACTAGATTAGTGAGATGCTACAACTGAAGACCTCAGAGAATACATTTTCAAGAGTAGATGAAATGGGATAATAAGACTTTAGAGATCAGCAAGGTTTACCAATTCTTATTCATTCTTAGGTCTGTTCTATACACAAAAGATCTTACTGAAGTTGAGCAAGCAGTGATGACTTAAATGCATAGCCTGAGACTAAAAAATAGGCAATCTGTTTTAAGTCCTACTTTGTGAAGAAATGAAGAATGTATAAGCAAGCAAATCTGAGGTGGACAAACTTTGGTTAAGTCTTGTAGATATTGTCATGGGACAAAATTAGTGTATCAGACACAAATGATACTTTCTCTTAAGAACTGCCAAAATCCACAGAGCAAGAATAACATTAATATACAGTTGGCCCACAGAATCCACATGGAAATGGTTCCAGACCTCCATGGATACCAAAATCCTGGGATGTTTAGATTGCTTTTGTAAAATGACATAGTACAGTCTGCCCTCCATATACCAAGTTCTAGATCCATGCATCCAACAGACTGCATATAACATGTAGAATCTGTGGATATGGAGCACAGACTATAAATGGTGATTTTATTTCCAGATTAGGCAGAAAGTTGAACAATATTTGTGTGGACAGTTTGATTAATCTGTTATATGAATTAATTAGCATTCTCTCTGACATTTGGCATTTGCAACTGAACATTGTTCTCAGTGTTGTAAAAAGTACATAATAGGTGCTCAATAAATATTTATGAAAGGAATGAACATGTAAGTGGATGTATTGATTTCAAATAGTTTCTGCAAGCTGTAATAAATTCAAAACACCGGTACATAAAGATTATTATTTAATGCCACCTACACTTACGTTATTTATATTTAAAATGACTCAACCATTTCACTTGATATTAATGGCATAGTTGACTAAAACCAATGTTATACTTACTGGTAGTTGAATTCAGCTCCCACCTTGGAGTTCTCAAGAATTATTGTGATTGATATGCTGATGGGGAGACTGACATACCCTCTGTGAGTCTAGCATTATTTAATCTGGGTTACAATCTGTTAGTTGCTCAGTCATGTCCAATTCTTTGCAACTCCAGGATCTGTAGCCTGCCAGGCTCCTCTACCCATGGAATTCTCCAGGCAAGAATACTGAAGTGGGTAGACATTCCCTTCTCCAGGGGATCTTCCCAACCCAGGGGTCGAACCCAGGTCTCATCCACTGTAGGCAGATTCTTTACCGACTGAGCCACCGGGAAAGCCCCTAATAAATCCCAAAGAGGGTATACATTTTCTTTCAAGAATCAAATCCATCCAGATGTTATGACTGTGTGACAGACATGAAAACTCATGGCAATCCTATCACACATGCAGAGCTGGGTTTGTTTCAAACAGACAAAACTCTTTAATTATTGGGGACTTTGATGTCACAATATGTACAACTTGATAACCATCAGTTCAGTTCAGTTCAGTCGCTCAGTTGTGTCCGACTCTTTGCAGCCCCATGAATCGCAGCACGCCAGGCCTCCCTGTCCATCACCAGCTCCTGGAGTTCACTTAGACTCACGTCCATCGAGTCAGTGATGCCATCCAGCCATCTCATCTTCTGTCGTCCCCTTCTCCTCCTGCCCTCAATCCCTCCCAGCATCAGAGTCTTTTCCAATGAGTCAACTCTTCGCATGAGGTAGCCAAACTACTGGAGTTTCAGCTTCAGCATCATTTCTTCCAAAGAAATCCCAGGGCTGATCTCCTTCAGAATGGACTCGTTGGATCTGCTTGCAGTCCAAGGGACTCTCAAGAGTCTCCTCCAACACCACAGTTCAAAAGCATCAATTCTTTGGCTCTCAGCTTTGTTCACAGTCCAACTCTCACATCCATATATGACTACTGGAAAAACCATAGCCTTGATTAGATGGACCTTTGTTGGCAAAGTAATGTCTCTGCCTGATAACCATAAGGGGCTGTAAAATGTGAAATGTAGTAGAAAGAAAATAAAAGGACAAATAAGCATTGGCCACTCAAGGAAATCTAAATTTGCTTGTATCTTGGCTTGACCACTTACCAGATTATTCTTCAATATATTCTTTTGTTCATTCATTCAACAAATACTTCCTAAATGTCAACTATGTGCCAAGCACTGTCTAGGCTCTGACATGCAGCAACAAATCAACATATTCTCTGTCCTCAAGGATACAACATTCTTGTGGGAGAAATAGACAATTTAAAAATAATTTCATAAAATACTTATTGCCATGAATAAAAACATAATATGACAGACATTGATGCATGTGGTGGAGGAAACTGTGTAGAAAATTAGACATTCAGCACATGAGGCCATACCATTGTGTCTATATAAGACTATTTTCTTCAAGCCTAAGCTGTTACTATATTGAGATAAAATCAGAATGATGTGAAGTCAATTAAACAAAGTAAACAAGTTTCTTTCTCTGCAAAATTGAGATTATAATATAAACTCGGTGAACCAGTTCTACAGATTAAGAAGAACAGAATATGGTATGTGAGTCTTGTGGTGACTGACATATTTTTGGATCTTAAAAAAGTACCATCGTCCTAAGTTGATGCTTACAATAGTGGTTGATGACAGTGGCACAATTAGTCAGTATTTTAAAACAGTAGATCTTAAAAAAGGTGTTATTACTGGAAGAAGTAGTTCAGAGAACTTTATTTGGAGTCTGTGTCTAGAATTGTAGTCCTCTTCTCCAGAGTTTGTCTACCTGTCTGGAATCTTACCCGACTTGCTGGTCTCAAAATGGAACCTACCTTCTTAATCATAGTCTTATACCGTGAACTGACCTGGTTGACTTCAGATGTAATAATTTCATCCTGCCAAACTCTGGATTGGCCTGGCTCTGTTGAATGGGATTTATGTTATAGAATATCCTTATTATTGAACCCTATATCTTTAGTGCCTCCAACGACTCACTGGCCTCTTACTGGCAAACTTTAAATACAGAGTGTCTCCTTTTTATCTTCAGTTCATTTTGCTGTCTGTCATGTTTTCAAGCGCAGAGGGGAGCCTCCAGTGTTGAGAGAGCACATGTCTGAGATTACATAAATGTCCAATAAAATGGAAAAGCTAAGAAAATTATGGGAACCCTGGAGAGGAAAATGGAAGGTAAAGTCAAGTCCAGTGATTCAAAACTGCATATGCTTGCCCTACACAGTATGCAATCATAATGAAATTACATTTAAACCAGATGTGTGAAGAGTCTTAATATAATTAGGAACATCAAAGGAAGGTCATCCTGGTTAATTATAACATTTCTCTTTTTTAATAAGTTGTTGGTATTCAGTTTTCGAGTCTGTGCTGAATTATTCAGGACAAGAGTGAATAAGTTCTGCCAGAAGCAGGCTTCCACTGTAGAAAGTGTCCCTCTGTCCCTGAGAGTGCACTCTTTGCTTATAAATCGGGCATAACTTTTTAAGAATATAATTCTAAGGAATGCAAGATTAGTAGTTTACCTTCCATGGTGAAGTTTCAGGGCTTAAGATCTAACTCTAGACTAGCTTCTTTTATTTTTAGGTAGACTAAGCCTGAAAAGGGCTTCCCTGGTGGCTCAGAGGATAAAGCATCTGCCTGCAATGTGGGAGACCTGGGTTCAATCCCCAGGTCAGGAAGATCCCCTGGAGAAGGAAATGGCAGCCCACTCCAGTACTCTTGCCTGGAAAATGCCATGGACACAGGATCAGTCAATGGGATCGCAAAGAGTTGTACACAACTGAGCAACTTCACTTCTTATGAAGTCTAAAAATGTCTTGTCTCAATGAAATCCACATAAGGCAGTGTCTATTTAGTTTTTGACAAAGGCAAACAATGACTCCCTCTGTCTGCATCATTATTTCTTATGACCTGCTCTAAGAACAGTGCCTAGCATCTAATGGAAATAAACCTAAATATCCAATGACAGATGAAAAGATAAGGATGTATTACACACATACCATGGAATATTACTCATCCATAAAAAGGAACAAAATTAGGTCATTTTAAGATGTGGATGGACCTAGAGTCTGTCATACAGTATGGAGTAAGTCAGAAAGAGAAAAACAAATATCATATATTAATGCATATGTGTGGAATCTAGAGAAATGGTGAGTGGTCAGCCATGTTCAACTCTTTGCCTCCCAGGCTCCTCTGTCCATGGGGCTATCCCGGCAAGAATACTGGAGTGCATTGCCATATCTTTCTCCAGGGGATCTTTCTCACCAAAGGATCGATCCCATGTCTCTCATGTCTCCTGCATTTGGAGAAGAGTTCTTACCACTAGTGCCACCTGGGAAGCCCAAGAAAAATGGTACAGATGCACCTATTTCCAGGGTAGGGACAGGGACACAGACATAGAGAAAAAATATGTAGACAGAGAGGGAAAAGAGAATGGTGGGATGAAATAGAAGATTGGGATATATATATATACACACACTACCATATGTAAGTAGATGGCTACTGAGAACCTGCTATATGGCATAGGAAGCTCAGCTCAGTGCTGTGATGACCTAGGTGGGTGGGAGGTGGGGGGGAAAGGAGTTTCAAAAGAGAGGCGCTATATGTACAGGAGACAGGGATCAAGACCATCCCCATGGAAAAGAAATGCAAAAAAGCAAAATGGCTGTCTGTGGAGGTGGGGGAAGGAGGGTGGGTAAGGAGTCAGTAGTAATGCCAGTCTCTCATCCCAGTCTTCCCAATAACTGAGAGATAGGTGCTATTATTATCTCCACTTCTTAGGTGAAGAAACGGAGGTACAGGGAGGTCAAACAGCTTGTCCAAGATCTCACAGCAATAAAGGGCAGAACTGGGGACTCAGCCCTGGAGTGTCACTGGCGTCCTCCTGAATCTTTGCTCTGTCCCACGTGTGAGCTACCCAAAAGGGAGGGAGAAGAGGGAGAGCTGGGAGGGGACAGTGGCCGGAGGATGGACTAGCGGAGATACAGCAGAAAGCTGTCAGCAGAGACAGTTGGGGTGGGAGAGGGTCGCCTGCAATTCTCTAGCTGGAGCCCTATTCTGAAGAGTGATCTCTGGAAGTCAACTTGGGGTGAAAGTGATTTTTAGAGGGTGATTATGAGTCTGTGAATGCTCAGTGGAGAGGGCAGGAAGTTGGGGTGGGCAGAGGGCAGGCTCCTGGAAACCCACCCGCTCCCCTCCCTCTGCAACCTCTGAAGGGTGGGGGGCCAGAGCCCACACAGCTGCGGCCCCCTCCAGGTTTGCAAGGAGGGTGACTTGGTGGAGGCTGATGACTCAGCAAGGACCTGGGAGCTGTCAGGTCAGTACCAGTAACACGGGAACAGCTGCAGTCTGGGGTCCACGAACTTGGACATCTTGGACATCTTGTCCAATCCTCTTGGGCCAGTGAGGATTGGACAGGGCCTGTGGATCCAGAATAGAGCTTGGGTCCAGGGTCTGACCAGGGGCTGAGGGGCACCAACCTGAACTTCAGGAGTTTGGGACCTGTCTGTGTTCTCCATTCTGCAGAGGCTGGTGACAGGCTGGCAGGTCTAGGTTCCCCTCCTCACAGGCATACCCTGCTCCTGTGGGCACCACCTGGAAGGTTCCCTCCCCACTCCCTCTTCCTTGTGCTGCTCAGAATTGCCGTGGCATTGTTGACATTTCCTTTTCAGAGTTCTTTCCAGCCATGAGAAGTGCCAGCTCTGCCGGTGTTCTGAGGAGTTAGTGTCCTCTCAGGGCCTGCGTTTCTCCATGCTCACAGTAGTGATCAGACTCTGTGAATCTACGAGGCAGTCTGCATACTGTGTGCGTCTGGGGAACATCATCCTTCAGATTGACTGGCTTGGTGCTAAGCACACAGTAGTTCCTTTATGTGTTGGTTTGGTGAACCTGCCTTGCCCAGGAGTTGGGAATGAGGACGACTCCAAAGGGGCAATGGGCCTGCGTCCTGTGGTCACCCCACCCCCCAGGGGTGGGTTGGGAGTGGCCCTTCCCTCTTGTCTCTTGCCAGGAGCCCCTGAAATCCTGCTTAATTATCAATTCTTCTTATCATCCCCATTGAAAAATATATTTACAATTTTTATGTATTTCTTTATTTGGCTGCGTTGGGTCTTAGCTGTGGCATGCAGGATCTTCATTACATCAATCATGCCCATTTTATAGACAGGGAGACAGAACCCCCGGGAGCTTTCACTGCTCCCTCAGAGTCATTCAGCTCTTAGGTGGCAGAGCTGAGATCTGAACTCAGGCAGCCTGGCTCTAGGGCCCACATCTCTAACCACTGGAGAACACATCCTTTCTTGTAGTTAGTTTAGTTGTCTCCAAAGTGGGAAGAGGTCAGGAAGGAATTAACTAGAAATTTTTATATTCATTTTGTCTCATCCTTTAAAATTTCTTTTTTGTGTGTGAATGTGTATAAAATATACAGGGGCTATATACAGGGGCTTCCCTGGTGTTTCAGGCGGTAAAGAACGTGGCTGCATTGCAGGAGACTGGGGTTCGATCCCTGGGTCTGGAAGATCCCCTGGAGAAAGGAATGGCTACCCACTCCAGTATTCTTGTACTCCTTTTCCTATTTGGAAACAGTCTGTTGTTCCATGTCCAGTTCTAACTGTTGCTTCCTGACCTGCATACAGGTTTCTCAAGAGGTAGGTCAGGTGGTCTGGTATTCCCATCTCTTTCAGAATTTTCCACAGTTTGTTGTGATCCACACAGTCAAAGGCTTTGGCATAGTCAATAAAGCAGAAATAGATGTTTTTCTGGAACTCTCTTGTTTTTTCGATGATCCAACAGATGTTGGCAATTTGATCTCTGGTTCCTCTACCTTTTCTAAAACCAGCTTGAACACCAGGAAGTTCAAGGTTCACGTGTTGCTGAAGCCTAGCTTGGAGAATTTTGAGCATTACTTTACTAGCATGTGAGATGAATGCAATTGTGCGGTAGTTTGAGCATTCTTTGGCATTGCCTTTCTTTGAGATTGGAATGAAAACTGACCTTTAGTCCTGTGTCGAAGGCTGAGTTTTCCAAATTTGCTGGCATATTAAGTGCAGCACTTTCACAGCATCATCTTTTAGGATTTGAAGTAGCTCAACTGGAATTCCATCACCTTCACTAGCTTTGTTCCTAATGATGCTTCCTAAGGTCCACTTGACTTCTCATTCCAAGATGTCTGGCTCTAGGTGTGAATGATCACACCATCGTGATTATCTGCGTCATTAAGATCTTTGTTGTACAGTTCTTCTGTGTATTCTTGCACCTGTTCTTAATATCTTCTGCTTCTGTTAGGTCCATACCATTTCCATCCTTTATCGAGCCCATCTTTGCATGAAATGTTCCCTTGCTATCTCTAATTCTCTTGAAGAGATCTCTAATCTTTGCCATTCTATTGTTTTCCTCTATTTCTTTGCATTGATCGCTGAGGAAGGCTTTCTTATCGCTCCCTGCTATTCTTTGGAACTCTGCATTCAGATGCTTATCTCTTTCCTTTTCTCCTTTGCTTTTGGCTTCTCTCCTTTTCACAGCTATTTGTAAGGCCATGCAAAAAAGCAAAATGCAAAACCATTTTGCTTTTTTGCATTTCTTTTTCTTGGAGATGGTCTTGCTTTCTGTCTCCTATACAATGTCGTGAACCTCCATCCATAGTTCATCAGGCACTCTGTCTATCAGATCTAGTCCCTTAAATCTATTTCTCACTTCCACTGTATAATCATAAGGGATTTGATGTAGGTCATACCTGAATGGTCTAGTGGTTTTCCCTACTTTCTTCAATTTAAGTCTGAATTTGGCAATAAGGAGTTCATGATCTGAGCCACAGTCAGCCCCTGGTCTTGTTTTTGTTGACTGTATAGAGCTTCTCCATCTTTGGCTGCAAAGAATATAATCAGTCTGATTTCAGTGCTGACCATCTGGTGATGTCCATGTGTAGAGTCTTCTCTTGTGTTGTTGGAAGAAGGTGTTTTCTATGACCAGTGTGTTCTCCTGTCAAAACTCTATTAGTCTTTGCCCTGCTTCATTCTGTACTCCAAGGCCAAATTTGCCTGTTACTCCAGGTATTTCTTGACTTCCTACTTTTGCATTCCAGTCCCCTATAATGAAAAAGACATCTTTTTTGGGTGTTAGTTCTAAAAGGTCTTGTAGGTCTTCATAGAACCACTCAACTTCAGCTTCTTTAGCATTATTGGTCAGAGTATAGACTTGGATCACTGTGATATTGGATGGTTTGCCTTGGAAACGAACAGAGATCATTCTGTGTTTTTGAGATTGCATCCAAGTACTGCATTTCAGACTCTTTTTGTTGACTTTGATGGCTACACCATTTCTTCTAAGGGATCCCTGCCCACAGTAGTAGATATAATGGTCATCTGAGTTAAATTCACCCATTCCAGTCCATTTTAGTTTGCTGATTCCTGAAATGTTGATGTTCACTCTTGCCATCTCTTGTTTTACGACTTCCAATTTGTCTTGATTCATGGACCTAACATTCCAGGTTCCTATGCAATATTGCTCTTTACAGCACCGGACCTTGCTTCTATCACCAGTCACATCCACAACTGGATGTTGTTTTTGCTTTGGCTCCATCCCTTCATTCTTTCTGGAGTTATTTCTCCACTGATCTCCAGTAGCATACTGGGCACCTACCAACCTGGGGAGTTCATCTTTCAGTGTCCTATCTTTTTGCCTTTTCATACTGGAAAAGGACAAGCTGGAATCAAGATTGCTGGTAGAAATATCAATAACCTCAGATATACAGATGACACCACCCTTATGGCAGAAAGTGAAGAAGAACTAAAGAGCCTCTTGATGAAAGTGAAAGAGGAGAGTGGGAAAGTTGGCTTAAAGCTCAACATTCAGAAAACGAAGATCACGGCATCCGGTCCCATCACTTCATGGCAAATAGATGGGAAAACAGTGGAAACAGTGGCTGGCTTTGTTTTTTGGGGCTCCAAAATCACTGCAAATGGTGACTACAGCCATGAAATTAAAAGACATTTGCTCCTTGGAAGGAAAGTTATGACCAATCTAGATAGCATATTAAAAAGCAGAGACATTGCCAAGAAAGGTCCATTTAGTTAAGGCTATGGTTTTTCCAGTGGTCATCTATGGATGTGAGAGTTGGACTATAAAGAAAGCTGAGTGCCAAAGAACAGATGCTTTTGAACTGTGGTGTTGGAGAAGACTCTTGAGAGTCCCTTGGACTGCAAGGAGATCCAACCAGTCCATCCTAAAGGAGATCAGTCCTGGGTGTTCATTGGAAGGACTGATGCTGAAGATGAAACTCCAATACTTTGGCCACCTGATGCGAAGAACTGACTCATTGGAAAAGAACCTGATGTTGGGAAAGATTGAGGGCAGGAGGAGAAGGGGACGACAGAGGATGAGATGGTTGGATGGCATCACTGACTCAATGGTTGTGAGTTTGAGTGAACTCTGGGAGTTGTTGATGGACAGGGAGGCCTGATGTGCTGCAATTCATGGGGTCTCAAAGAGTTGGGCATGACTGAGCGACTGAACTGAACTGAACCAGTATTCTTGCCTGGGAAATCCCATGGACAGAGAAGCCTGGTGGGCTACAGTCCATGCAGTCAAAAAGAGTTGGACACAATTGAGTGACTAACACTTTCATACATCATTTTGAGAGAGCTTTGTTGAGCATGACTTATATACCATAAATGCACCCATTTTAAATGTGCAATTCATTGTACAACCATCACCACAATCCAATTTTAGAACATTTCCTTCACCCACCCAGAGATTCCTCCTGCTGATTTGTACTCAGCCCCCAGACCACTGCTGATCTACTTCCTTGTCTTTGTGGATTTATCTTTCCTGGACATTTCATATAACTGGAATCATACAGGGGCTTCCCTGGTGATCCAGTGGCTGAGACTCTGCACTCCCACTGCAGGGGTGCTGAGGTTCAATCCCTGGTTAGGGAACTAGATTCCACGTGTCACAGCTAAAGATCCCACATGCTATATCGAAGATCCTACATGTCACAACTAAGACCCAGCACAGCCAAATAAACTAATTTTTTTAATAGAATCATATGATGTATGGTACTTTGCACCTTTTTTTTTTAACTTTGCATAATGTTTTTGCGATTCATTCATGTTTTTACATACCTCAATATTTCACTCCTTTTTACAGCTGAATAGTATCCTGTTGTGTGATTAGATTGTTTTATTTTTATTTTTTAATTGATCCATCTGCCAGTTGAAGGTGATTTGAGTTGTCTCCACTTTTTGACTGTTATGAATAATGTTGCTATGAACATTTTTTGGGTTTTATGTGAACATAAGTTTTCATTTCTCTTGAGTATATACCTAGGAGTGAAATTCCTGCATCATAGGGTAAATTTATGTTAAGCTTTCTAGAGGTTCCCATTTCTCCATATCCTCAGCAACACTTGTTACTATCTTTTGATTATAGCCATTCTAGTGGATCTGAGGTGATATCTCATTGTTTTTGTTTTCTTTTTGGCTATGCCACGTGGCATATGGGATATTGGTTCCCTGGCGAGGGATCAAGCCCTTGCTCCCTGCATTGGAGTGCAGTCTTGACCACTGGACAGCTAGGCGAGTCTGTCATTGTGGTTTTAATTTGTATTTCTTTAATGACTAATGATTTCCTTGGTGGCTTAGGGGATAAAGTAACCACCTGCAATGCAGGAGACCTGGGTTTGTTCTTGGGAAGATTTCCTGGAGAAGGGAATGACTACCCACTCCAGTATTCTTGCCTGGAGAATTCCATGGACACAGGAGCCTGGTGGGCTACAGTCCATGGGGTCACAAAGAGTCAGACACTACTGAACGACTAACACACAAAGGCTAATGATGTTAAGTATCTAAGTTGTCTAATTTGTTGGCATAAAGTTGTCCACAGTATTCCTTTATCACTTTTAATTTCTGTGGGGTTGTTAGAGATATTCCCTCTTTGGTCTTTATTTGAGTAACTTGTATTTTGTTTTTTTGTTTTTTTTCCTTCCCCTTCCTTTCTCTTGGTCAATCAAATGTTTGTCAGTTTTGTTAATCTTAAATTTTAATTTCACTGTTGTTTTTTTTTTTTTTTCTGTTTGTTTTTCTGCTTTCTATTTCACTGATTTCTAATCTTTACTATTTCATTACTTGTGATTGTTCTGGGGTTAGTTTGCTTTTCTTTTTTCTAATTTCTTACTGAAGAAGTTCAGGTTCTTGATTTGACACCTTTTTCTAGTACAAATTTTTAAAGCTATGAATTCACTGCTAAGCACTGTTTTAACTGCATTGTATAAGTTTTGGTATTATGTGTGGTCATTTGGTTCAAAATATTTTAAAATTTGCCTTGGGATTTCCTTTTTAACCCATGAGTTGTTTAAAAATATGTTGTTTCATGTCAAAGAGTTGGGGATTTCCCAAATTTTCTCCTGTTGCTGGTTTCTCATTGAATTCTATTTGGTTAGAGAACATAATTTGTGTGATTTTCATCTTTTTCAGTTTATTGAGACTTGTTTTTATAGCCTAACATATTGTCTATCTTGGTGAATATTCTTTGTGCCCTTGAAAATAATGTATAATCCTGCTGTTGTTGGGTGAAAGTGTGAAAGTGTAAGTCACTCAGTCGTGTCTGACTCTGCGACCCCATGGGCTATACAGTCCATGGAATTCTCCAGGCCTGAATACTGGAGTGAGTAGCCTTTCCCTTCTCCAGAGGATCTTCCCAACCCAGGGCTTGAACCCAGATCTCCCACATTGCAGGCAGATTCTTTACCTGTTGGTAGGTAGTGTTCTAATACGTGGCAGATTAATTTGTTTGATAGTATTGTTCAAGTCTCGTATATTCTTGCCGATTTTCTGGCTAGTTGTTCCACACATTATTGAAAGTGAAGTTCTGAAATCTTCAACTACTCTTGTTTTTCCTTTTTTTTTTCCTGTATGGGTTGCATGTTCTTGAGTTTTTCCCCTAGTACTTTGAAAGGCATATATTAAATTAAAAAAAAAATTTTTTTTTTCTTTTGGCTTTTATCCATTTAGCCACTTAAATTTTTTAATTTAAAAATTTTCTTGTTGGAGAATAGTTGATGTACAATATCTTATAAGTTATGATGTATGATGTAGTGATTCACAATTGTTAAAGCTTATACCCCATTTATAGTTATTATAAAATATTGGTTACATTCCCCATGTTGTACCACATATCCTTGGAGCTTAGTTTCTACATTAAGTTTGTAGACACATTAAGTTTGTAGGGACAAAACCTATTTTGGCCCTTCCCTCTTGCCTCTCCCCATTGGTAACCACTAGTTTGTTCTCTATACCTGTGAGTCGGTTTCTTTTTTGTTGATGTAGTGATTCACAATTTTTAAAGCTTATACCCCATTTATAGTTATTATAAAATATTGGTTACATTCCCCATGTTGTACCACATATCCTTGGAGCTTAGTTTCTACATTAAGTTTGTAGACACATTAAGTTTGTAGGGACAAAACCTATTTTGGCCCTTCCCTCTTGCCTCTCCCCATTGGTAACCACTAGTTTGTTCTCTATACCTGTGAGTCGGTTTCTTTTTTGTTATATTCACTAATTTGTTTTATTTTTCTAGATTTCACATGTAGGTGGTACCATATAGTATTTTGTCTTTCTTTGTTTTACTTATTTCACTTTTAGCATAATACCCTCCAAGTCCATCCATGTTGCTGCAAAAGGCAAAATTTTATTCCTTTTTATGGCTAAGTACTATTTATATATACATAAAACATATATGTGTGTGTATATATATATATACAATACATCTTCTTCATCCATTCATCTATTGGTGAACACTAAGGTTGGTTCCATATCTTGGCAATTGTAAATGATGCTGCTGTGAACATTGAGGTGCATATATCTTTTTGAATTAGTGTTTCCATTTTTTTCCGGATATATACCCAGGAGTGGAGTTGCTGGGTCACATGGTAGTCCTAGTTTTAGTTTTTCTGAGAAAACCTCATACTGTTTTTCACAGTGGCTGCACCAATTTACATTCCTACCAGCGGTTCACGGGGTGCCCTGTTCTCCATATTCTCGCCAGTATTTCTTATTTACCTTCTTTTTGATGCCGCCGTTCTGACGGGTCTGAGGTGATATCTCATTGTGGTTTTAATTTGCATTTCTCTGATGATTAATGATATTGAGCATCTTTTCATGTGCCTGCTGGCCATCTGAATTTCCTCTTTTGAAAAATGTCTATTCAGGTCTTCTACCCATTTTTAAACTAGGTTTCTTTCTTCCTTTCTTTCTTTTGATGTTGAGTTACGTGAGCTATTTATATATTTTGGGTATTAACCCCTTATCAGTCATATTGTTGGCAAATGTTTTCTCCTGTTGAGTAGTGTGTCTTTCTAGCTACTATCATGGAATTCTCTCTTTCTCCCTTCAATTCTGTCAGGATTTGTTCATGTATTTTGGGACTCCATTGTTAGATGCTCATTATTATATCATTTTGATGAACTGACCCTTTCATCATTACAAAATATCTCTGCCTTTAGTATATGTTTTGGTCTTAAAGTCCATTTTATCTAATGTTGGTGTAGACACTCTGCTTCTCTTATGGTTTTGGTTTAAACAGTGTATATTTTTTTCATTCTTTTGCTTTCAACCTATTTATGTCTATGGATTTAAAATATCTGTTGTAAGGAGTGTAAAATTGAATCTTTTTCAAAAAATCTGGTCCAGTAGTGATTAAGTCATCCACATTTAATCTGCTTGTTTAAGTTATTCATACTTGGTATAATTATTGATATTGCTGGGTTTCTCACGAAGCTTTCTTTTCTGTATCTTTCATGTCTTTTTTTGTTTTTTTTTTGTTACGCTTCTTCCTTTACTGTCTTCTTTCGTGCTAAATACTTTTCTAATGTGCTTTTTAATCCTTTGCTGTTGTTTCTTTATTACATTTTTGAGTTATTAATCTCAGTCCCAGAGATAATAACTGAGTTATTAATCTCAGTTCCATTACAATATGTAACTTATCACAATATACTTCAGATTGATACTAACTCAGTTCTACTAAATTATCAAAATTTTGCTCTAATATAGCTCACTTCCCTCACTTACCCTTTGTGCTATTATTGTCACATACTATATCCATATATGTTATAAACCCAAGAATAGTGTTATAATGATTGCTTTATATAACCTTATGTCTTGTTAAAAATTTAAGAAAAGAAAGGAAAAAAATATATTTATAGAATTTTTTATATTAATCCACATCTTTATCATTTCTGGTACTTTTTTCATTTTCTTCTATGAATTCAAGTTACCGTCTGGTGTCCTTTCCTTTCTCTGGTATAACTCTTTTCTCTCCCTTAAGAAAATTTTTTTTAAATTTATCTGGCTGTGTTGAGTCTTAGTTGTGGCACACAGAATCTTTGTGTGTCCTTTAGGATCTTTCCTTGTGTTGTTCGGCCTTAGTTACCCTTTGGCATGTGGGATCTTAGTTCCCAGACCAGGGATCGAACCTGCATTCCCTTCATTGCAAGGTATTCTTAACCACTGGACCACCAGGGAAGTCCCTCTAGTCTCTCTTTCTGTTATTCAGCTGACACTTGTTTTTTAAACCTGATTAAGAGAATAAAAGAGAAACATATGTTTGCAGTGTCCTTGTGTTTAATTTACTTCTACAGTTGCCTTTCTTTGTGCTGTTTCTTCATGTGGATTCAAGCTGCTGTCGTGTCCTTGCCTTTTACCCCACGGATGTCCTTCAGTAGTGGTATTTTTGGCTGCCCGGGCCTGTGTTGCTGCGTGCGGCCTTCCTCTAGTTGCGGCCAGTGGGGGTTAATTTTCACGGTGGAATGCGAGCTGCTCACCTCAGTGGCTTTTCTTACTGCAGAGCGCAGGCTCTAGGGCAGGCGGGGATAACTACTCCATGTCATGTGGCATCTTCCCAGACCAGGGATCGAACCTGTGTTCCTTGCATTGCAAGGTGGTTTCTTAACCACTGGACCACCAGGGAGTCCACATCTAGATGTGTGTTTTTTTTTTTTTTTTTTTAAGGCAGGCCTATAAGCGACAAATTCTCATGCTTTGTTTCTTGGGATTGTCTTTATTTCATCTTCATTTCTGAAAGACATTTTACTGGACAGAGACCTCTTGATTGACAGTATTTTTTTTTCTTTCAGTACCTGAATACGCCACTTCACTCCTGGCTTCTCTTGTTTCTGATACAAAATTACCTGTTAACTTTACTCCTGTTGGGCTTCCCTGGTGGCTCAGCTGGTAAAGAATCCGCCTGCAATGCAGGAGACCTGGGTTTGATCCCTGGGTTGGGAAGATCCCCTGGAGGAAGGGAATGACTCCCCACTCCCTGGAGAATTCCATGGACTGTGTAGTCCCTGGGGTCTCAAAGAGTTGGACACGACTGAGCACTTTCACTTTCACTTTACTGTGTTTCCTTCGCATGATGTATCATTTTCCTCTTACTGCTTTCAAGATTTTCTCTCTCTTTCAGCAGTTTTACGATGTCTACTTGGGCTTTGTTTAGAAGTGTAAATTAATGTTTTTCATCAAAACATTGGGGATTTTTAGACCATTATTTCTTCAAAAATTTTTTTCTAATTCTTCCCTCTCTTGAACTCCCATTAAGTGTATAGTGTGTTCAATGTTACACAAGTACTCGAGGCTCTGTCCACTTTTTTCATCCCTCTTTTCTTTTTGTTCTTTAAATCAAATAATCTCAGTTGATCTACCTTTAAGTTTGCTGGTTCTTTATTATTCCAGCTCAAAGATGCTATTGAACCTCTCTAGAGAACTTTTTAAAAAGATAGTCTATTTTATTTTTGGCTGTGATGTGTCTGTTGCTGTGTGCGTGCGGGCTTTCTCTCGCTGCAGTGAGAGGGGGTTATTTCTGTGGCCATGCTCAGGCCCCTCCTTGCAGTGCCTTCTCTTGCTGTCGAGCAAGGCTCTAGAGAACAGCGGGCTCATGGTTTGTGGCTCATGGGCTTAACCGCTCTATAGCATGTGGAATCTTCATGGACCAGGAATCGAACCTGTGTCCCCTGCACTGGCAGGTAGATTCTTTACCACTGGGCCACCAGGGAAGTTCCTCTAGTGAATTTTTAATTTCAGTTACTTTACTTTTCAATTCCAGAATTGCCATTAGCTTTCATACACACACACACACACACACGCACACACACACACACACAATTTCTGTCTCTCTACTGATATCCTCTATTTGATGAGTCAGTTGTTGTTTTTCCTTTAATTCTTTACACATGGTTTCTTTCAGTTCTCTATAATAACTGCTTTATAGTCTGTGGCTGATAAGTGCAGCATGTGGACCACCACAGAGACGGTTCCTATCAACCACTTATTTCCCTCTGAATAGATCACGTTTTCCTGTTTCCTTGCATGCCTGGTAACTTTTTGTTGCAAACTGGACGTTTTAAAGAATTGTATTGGAAAACTGGACATTTGAGACAACGTGTCGTGGCATCTCTGAACTCTGGCTCCGCACGATCGTGACTAGGGTTACTGTTGTTGAGTTTTGTGTTTGTTGTTTGTGCAGTGACTTGCCAAGACTAATTCTATGGAATCTGTCTTCCTCACAGTGTGAGGCTGCGGTGCCTCTGCTCAGTTTATTTTTAAAAGTCTTCTTTTTATTTTTAAGTCTGGCTTCCTAGGAATTGCCCCAGGTCAGCAAAGCTTAGAGTTCTGCCAATGACTGGTCAGAAATTGCGCGTAAATGCCTTGATCCAGTGAGGCTTGCATCCTCTGCCAATGCTTTTGTGCATGGGTTGGGGAACACATTCAAGATTTAGGCAATTTATGAGTCTTCCCCAACTGTTACTCTCATTGTGCTTAGCCAGGGATGGGTTGATAGCTGAGGCCCTCTCCAGTCTCCTCTTAGTGTGCACACAGCCTTCCATACCCCCGGAGATATATGGGAGCTTATCTAGGCTCACGCTGGCTTTCTTGTTCCTGGATATCCCTGTTAAGTGTTGTACTGTTCTGCTGATTTGTTACTTGCCCCAACTAGTATTATACCTGAGGCTAGCTGTGATGTTGGCCTCAATGCATATAATTTTAAAGAAATACACATATACCGAGTATGTATTCATATCATATTTCCCAATAAGGATGCACAATGAAACAAGCCTGGCAACTGCTGGTCTACTTTGGGGCATCTCTTGCTGGTCTGCCCAAGCTCTAGAACCGGCATCCTTGGGGTGGGAGTTTGGGGGCATTTGAGAAGAGCTATTGCAGCAACAAGATTCTCTGGAAAGCATCTCAGGGGCAAGTGGTGATCATCTAAGGTGGATGAACTTGACTCCTTAAGACAGCCGGCCCTGCCCAGTCTGGCTGAGGTTTTGCCCCCATAGAGATGCAGTCCTGTCTCCTCTGTCAGCAGGCCTGGGTGGGGAACCAGGTGCCCTCTACATTGGCCTCCGGTCCCCGGAGGCCTGCCAGGCACTCAAGAGGAAGATCCATAGTGGAGCCAAGAGATCGCTCAATTCCCTCGGGGCAGGACTGCCAGCAGAGGGGGAAGGGGTCACCTGGGAAGTGTCTGTCTCCTGCCCCAGAAGCCCGGGCTGGAGAGGGCTAGGACCTGTGGCCTCCTCGGTCCCCTTACTCACTCGAAGACAAGGAGTCCGAGAGCAGCGCCTCCCCCTGGGTACTGCCCCTGTCCTTGGGGTAGGCACGTAGAAAGGCCTGTGCCCCTGAGCTGAAGGTCAGTGTGGTAGGCAGGCGGTGTGGGTGGGGGGTGGAGGGCAGAGGGGAGAGCTGGGCCGACAGTCACGTAGGCTGATGTCATCAGTCACTCCACCTCTCCGAGGTATCGCTTTCCCCATGGCCGAGCCTGCAGCTGAGTTCGGGGGGGCAGTCACGTCCCATTCCTGGCACAGCTCTTAGGCCACTCACCGAGTCGCCTCTGGGACTGCTGAGGTCAGGGTGGCGCTTGCCAGCACTGCCTAGACTCAGCTCAGCTCTGGAGGTGGGGAAGGGGAGCCTGGGGAGCGGGGAGTGTGGCAGGAGCAGGTGCCCGGAGCTGGGAGGGGCCTGGCTGCTGAGAAGGTGATCCAGGGTACCGGGGTGAGGGGGGTGTTAGGTGGATTTATATCACAGGGGCGCAGCCCCACAACGCAGGAGCGTTCAGTCTGAAGAGGGGAGGCAGCCCCTGCCCACAGGTAGCTCCCAGTCTGAGGAGGACAGCAGGGCCTTGCCCTTAGAGGGTTTCCAGTCTGATGACAGAATGGTCCCTATTCTCAGGGAGCCCCCGCCTGATGGAGGAGACGCAGCACCCCCCCCCCCCATCCTTGGAGACCACGGCTGTGTCTGAACAGAGCACGGTGGTGGCTGGGATTGGAACCCGTCCCCTGTTTTCTCCCCCAGAGTGAGGCTCCCAGGTGATCCAGAGAAGGTCCTTTGGAGGATCCCTGGCGAGATACTGGGGGACCCCAGCAGGTGCCCCACGTGTGACTGCCCACGGGCGACAGGGAGGGACTTCCAGACCCTAAGTGCAGACAGACAGCGGCGTCCCTGTGTCTGAGTGCGTCCTTGGGTCTGGGTCCAGCAGAGGGAGCTGGCAGCCAGCGGGAGCCAAGCAAGCCGGCCCTGACCCCGGAGATGGCCTTGAGGCACTCCTGCTGCCCACCCAGAGTGGGGCCTTCACCCTGCGGCTGGAACGGAAGTGTCGGCAGCGTCCGTGGGGACCCAGGCCTTCTCAGCCCACCCCAACACCCAGGGATGCCCCATGGAGACCCCTCTGCAGAGTCCCCAATCCACACTTCCAGCTGAACCTGATGAAGTCCCTCCCACAGCCTCTGGGATTGGAGGAAGTGCAAGAGGTCAGAACCCTGGGTGAGAGTTCTGCTCCCTCACTTATTAGTTCTGTGACACTGGGCAAGGTATATAATTTCTCTGGACCTCAGTTTCTTTATCTGTAAAATGGGCTGCTGTGGAAGGAGAGAGCATGGGATGTGCTTGGCACACAGGAGGTGTCAGTTAGGCAATGTCTTCTCACTGCATTCTTCGCTGCTTCTTGCAGGGGGCATCTCCCTGAGCTGAGGCTGAAAAACTGGGCAGAAAGCCAGCTAAGGTCAGGGGGTGCTAATAGAACAGGCTTCCTTTGGGATGAGATTTGAGTTGGGTTTGGGGAAATGCTTCATCTCAGACACATCAAACTGCAGCCAAAATGCGGAAGCACTGAGGGGGCAAGGGGCACGGCCCCATTGATTCTTCACTTAGTACTCTGCATAGCAATTCTCCCATTCTTGTGCTCCTGGCTGCAGGTCAGCACCCAGGAGGATTTACTGGACTCTTAGCATCCCCCATCAGGGCTAAGGTCTCCTCGGGGTACGTAACTCTCTAGGCGTTCCCCTCCTTTCCTGGTCAGTATTTTTACTGAGGACACACTATGTGCTAGGCCCTTGGGCAAAACTGACCGAGGTTCTTGACTTCATGGAGCTGGCATTCTAGTGGAAGGTGAAAACAGCAAAATAAGTGTATTAGAGGGCGGTGAGAAGGGATAAAGGATAGGATTATGGGTGTCAGCAGGTGATGCGATCGTAACAGAGAGGTAGGGAAGCCTACCAGGAGAAGATAACATTTGAGTAAAGACCTGAAAGAGGGAGCCGTGTGCAAAATGAGGGGAAAGTGTTGCATAAGAGGGAACAGCATATGCAAAGGCCCTGGGGTCGTAGCCGAGCTGGTTGATGGGAAGAAGAGCAAAGGGGCTAGAGTGGAATGAATAGGAAGGGGAATAGTGGCAGAAGAGGTCAGAGGGGTAGGAGGGACTAGATCTTGAGGGGCTGAGAAGCCTCTGCCAGGATCAGGGAAGAGAAAGGGGCCCTTCTTTTCCCTGATGGGCAATGAGACAGTAAGGAAATGCCACCTGCTTTAATGAAAGTGAGCCCTGGATCCAAGACTGGCACTGAAAATATCCTCCTGACAGAGAGGGGCGGCTTGGCTCATAAGACCCTGACCTTTTGGGGGTTCTCTCACCAGGTTCTGGTCCATCCCACATTGATCTTGGAGAGAAGGGTGAGGCCGCTCAAGGGAGTGTCAAGAGCAACCCAAGGGCAGGAGTGTCCTGTCGATCCTGAATCCTTAACTTGGTACCTGGACTCATGAGAGATGCTCAGTGCAGCCCAGGTGAATGATGGAAGGAGGGAGTGGCTGAGTGATGGAGGGACACAGGCCCTGGCCCCTAATTCCATTATGTGGCAGAGATGAGGCTGGAAGGTTTAAATGCTGCAGGGAATACGCCCAGAGAACCAGGCCTCTGAGATGGAGTAGCCAAGGCCTCCTCTTCTCCTTTTCTGCGTTGAGCCTCCTGTGGCGACTCTCTGCTGGCTCCAGGCTGGTGTTTCTGTGGCTGAACCACATCACACACCCCTCCACCTCCCCACCCCCACATCTCAAGATCGTGTGTCCCCCCACCAGATGTGTATAAGAGA
>SJYX01013504.1:150897-228266 GCA_006410675.1 Oreotragus oreotragus
TTTAGCTCAGAGGCCTCCATAAGCCAGTCAAGGGGGCTGGGGCTCTAAGAGGTCAGCGAACTTGACTGGAGGCGCTTTCTGGGTGGGGGTGGCAGGCCTGCAGGGCCCTGGCCCAGAGCAGCCCTGCCTTCCATCACCCTGGAGCATCTATGCAGAGGGGTTAGGCCCACGACCCGCCATCTCCCTGCAGACCCCAGTGGAGTATGTCAAACTGCTGCCCACGCTTGAGAGCAGAGGCTGGGGTCCTGGGGTGAGGGGATGTGAACTGGGAGAGCTGGGCTTGTGAGACGGAGGGCCCTGCCATCCCTGGCCCCTGGCTGAGCTGTGGGGTGGGTGGAGGTGGCTCTTGGGGCTCAGGGCTTGAGTGCACCCTGCTTGAGTGCTGCTTCTCAGGTCTGCAGCGCTACCTGCTGCTCCCGCTTCACTTCCGGGCCCCTGGGCCCCAGTGCAGAGAGGTGCTGCCAGCAAGGCCACGCCCAGCCTCCTCACCCTGGCTAAGCACGGGTCCCCCACCTGCAGAAAACAGACTTGGGTGATGGGTACCAACATCCACATGAAAAGAGGCTCAACATCGCTAATTATTAGAGAAACACAAATCAAAATTACAATGAGGCACCATCTCATGTGGGTCAGAACAGCTGTCATCCCAAGATCTACAAACAACAAACGCTCTAGAGGATGTGGAGAAAAGGGAACCTTCCTACACTGTTGGTGGGAACGTAACCTGATAAAGCCACTATGGAAATCAGTATGGAGGGTCCTTAAAAAACTAAAAATAGAACTACCATATGACCCAGCAATCCCACCACTGGGCATATACCCAGAGAAAATCGTAGTGCAAAAAGACACATGCACCCCAGTGCTCACTGAAGCACTGTTTACAATAGCCAAGACACAGGAATAACCTAAATGTCCGTCAACAGAGGAATGGATAAGGAAGATGTGATATATATACACAATGGAGTATTACTCGGCCACAGAAAGACATGAAATTGGGTCATTTGCAGAGATGGATGAACCTAGGGAGTATCCTACAGAGTGAAGTAAATCAGAAAGAGAAAAACAGGTATCATATATTAATGCATACATGTGGAATCTAGAGGAATGGTATAGATGATCTTATTTGCAAAGAAATACAGACACAGATGTAGAGAACAAACACAATACCAAGGGGGGAAAGGAGGAGTGGAATGGATTTGGAGATTGAGGTTGACATCCATGCACTATTGATACAATGTATAAAATAGATAAGTGATAAGAGCCTACTGCATGGCCCAAGGAACTCTAGCCAATGCTCTGTGGCCACCCACGTGAGACAGAAATCCAAAGGAGGTGTATATGTATACATATAACTGAATCACTCTGCTGTACAGCAGAAACTAACACAACATTGTAAAGCAACTAAATACTCCAACAAAAATCAATTAAAAAGAAAAAGGAGAGACTCTCCTGGTGGTCCAGTGGCTAAGATTGCATTCCCAATGCAGGGGTCCTGGGTTCAATCCCTGGTCAGAGAACTGACCTCATGTGCTGCAATTAAAGACCCTGCATGCTAGCACTAGGACCTGGTGCAGTGAAATAAATAAATGAATAATTAATTTTAAAAAAGAAAACAGATCTGAGGGACTCGCAGAGTCTTCCAGCGACTCTTGCTTCCTACCCTGATGGAGGCAGCTGGGAGTGGGGACCTGCTCACCCAGGCCTCCGCTGCCCTCTCTGGCCAGCGCTGCTGCCTCCCTGCCTGCCAGTTCACAGGAGTGAGAGAAGAAGGGGCTGGAAAGCTGCAAAGTGCTCTGTAAATTCACCATTTCAAGCAGTTTCACCATTGTCCACAGCTGGGTGGCCTCTCTTCTGAACTCAATGCCCAGGAACCTTACCTCTCACCAGGGCACAGCTCACTGTGCTTATTTCTGACCCCCAAGTGGAGACAAGCCCTGAGGGAAGGTCAGGACTCAGGTGGGAGTCCTCTCAGGCAGGGCTTGGTACAGAGGAAGGTCCCCTCCTACTTCTTTCCCTTTCGGAGGACAGTGGACAGAAGCAGGGGAGGGGTGGGGAGGGGTGTGGAGAGGGCGTGCTCAAGGTAACATAGGAAGAGCCTGGGCTGGTATCTTGGTTCTGCTCAACCATTCCCAGCTGCTTGCTTCTCTTTGAGGCTGCTCAGTGGTAAAGAACCCACCTGCAATGCAGGAGGCACCGGAGATGCAAATTCAATCCTTGGGTGGGGAAGATCCTGTGGAGGAGGAAATGGCAACCCACTCCAGTATTCTTGCCTGGGAAATCTTCGATTGAGCATACCCGAGATGTTTGAGACCAAAAGTGATGCCTTTGGGGACACATGCACAGGCTATCCCATCAGATAAAGGCTCTACGGGTCTCCCAACCCAGAGCTGGTTGCATGGGAGGGCATGCTCCTGATAGAGGTTGTGACGCTGGCAGAGAGAAAATCTGCAGAAGCGGCCAGCCCCACAACCTCAACTCGTATAACCACCTGATCACAATCCATCATGGCAGCCAGTGGTGGCCAAGTCTTTGTGCATTTCCTCCAGGGCAGGAGCTGGGTTGTATTCCTTTGTGTTCCCAGTGTCTAGCCAAGGTCTGGCCCCAAACATGCTCATAAAACATGATTGTTGAATAGATTTGTCTGAGGTGAGTGGGATCCTTGCTCATGCGACCAACAGTGGAAATGACACTGGCTTCTCACCGTGAATGCTCGCTCAGCAGTGAACCCAAGGATGGTGGTCCCATGGGTGGCAGGCATCCTGGACTCCAGGAGAGGAAGGACCCTGTGACTTTACACTCTGGGAGGCACTGAGAGCCAGGGAGGATGCTACGGTGGGAAGTGGGGCCCCTCCCAAACCGTCTTGGCCAGGTTTATGTGAAGGGAGGAAGATGCATCTCAGGTGGCACTGGGGGTGGAGAGGGTGCTGAAACAAACTCCGTTTTGAAAGTCTGGTAAAATGAACTCTTGGCTGAATACTAGTGCATGGTTCATTGGCCAAATGTGTATGTGTATGAGTCTGTGGTGTGTAGAGGAAAATGGATGGAGCAGGCCTCATATCAGTTCTACTGAAAAAGGTCTAGAAGTTTGGTTGACCATAAATTCATTGAGAAATGCTTAGAAAAAAGCAACTGTAATCTGAAGTTATATTAATAGGAGCATAGGACCCAGGCTGAAGGAGGTGTATGTCCTCTTATACTCTGAGTTGGTCAGGCTGTACCCAGAATGTGGCACCTCTCTGAGGGAGCCTTGTTTGGGGAAAAGCACCCAGAGCCAGATCAGACCTGAGGGGACAGCTTGGCTAGAGTGGAGGTAGGGTGGGTGCTAAAGAGAGAGGGTCATTGAAGGGCTGGCATGTGGAAGCAGGAGAGACCTGATTACTGCATTTACTTCAAAGAATAAAACTTGGATCAATGGTTTGGGAGGTACAAGGAAATGAATTTTGGCTTCAGGAAGTCCTTTCTAATTGTTAGAACTGAATTGTATTGTAATAGTATAATTATGATATATAAATGTCATACTATATAATTTAACAAAATAATATAATAAGAAGTACTTTCTAATACTTAGTACAGGAATCAACTCTGCATCACGATGTATTCAGGTAGCCACTGATGACACCTGTCTTGGATGTTGCAAAGGGCATTAGCAGAATCACTGCTGCTGCTGCTGCTAAGTCACTTCAGTTGTGTCCGACTCTGTGCGACCCCAGAGACGGCAGCCTATTGGGCTCTGCCATCCCTGGGATTCTCTAGGCAAGAACATTGGAGTGGGTTGCCATTTCCTTCTCCAATGCATGAAAGTGAAAAGTGAAAGTGAAGTCGCTCAGTCGTGTCTGACTCAGCGACCCCGTGGACTGCAGCCTACCAGGCTCCTCCATCCATGGGAGTTTCCAGGCAAGAGTACTGGAGTGGGATGCCATTGCCTTCTCTGAGCAGAATCACTAGGACCCATAATTTTGGACTCACAGCAAGTCATCTGAAGCTCAGTCTAGAAATCTACTTTACTTATTTATTTTTATCCCAGATGAAGACAAGTGAACTAATTACACTACCATCGTTGTTCTGCTCAAAGCCTCCTTTAATGTTATTTTTCATTTTGTTTTTCTCCTTCATACAGTCTCCACTCCCATTTCCCACCAGTCCCAACCCCTGCCTCCAGACTCTCATTCTGTGTGCCTGATAGTGGTCTTGAAATATACATCTTTGTATATTGGGTCGTGTTGTTTTCTGTATGTTTTATCATTTACATAAATAGTGTTATGCTATAATGCTCCTCTATTTCTTTTTTTCATTGAACACTTCTATTAAGATCTGTGGGACTTCCCTGGTGGTCTAGTGGCTAACACTCTGCACTCCCAATGCAGGGGGCCCAGGTTCAGTTCCTGGTCAGGGAACTAGATCCCACATGCCACGACTGAGAGTTTGCATGCTGCAGCTATAATATCTTGCTGGCTGCAGCTGAAAAGATCCTGCATGCTGCAACAAAGATCAAAGATCTTGCATCCGCATCTAAGACCTGGCACAGCCAGGTAAATAAACAAATATTTAAAGAGAGATCCATGCAGCCTGGTATGTACATCTGGCTTGTTTCTACCCACCATGTGGAAGGGAGACACATCTTACTTATCCACCCACCCTGGGATGGACCCTTAAGCTACCTCCAACTCCCCACTACCCTAGATTTTGCTTTCGCAAGCACCCTATATGTATCCTCTTTTCACCCTATATAATCATTATTCCAGGCTCTATACTTATTTGTGGAATTCTGGGATATGGGGTGTTTGCATACTTAGTTTCACTAAATACAGCCGGATAGCTGCTCTCAGGATGGATATATAAGCTTATCCTCCAACCCACAGGGCACAGGAGTCTTATTTCCCCATAGCAAGGTATAATCCACCTTTCTACTTTGTGCTTCAGTTGGGTGTGGATAGGCATACCATTGTTTGAAGCATCTCTCTGATGACTAATGGATTTGCCCATCTTTTCATATCCTTGGCCATTGTGTTCTCTCTTTCGTGGCTTGCCTGTTCTTATTTTTCGCTCATTTTTTTGTTCTATTGGATTTCCTGTCTTTATTCTTGTTGATAAAAGAAGTTCCTTGACTATTTTAGATACTAATCCCTGGCAGATCTCGAAGTTGTGAGTCTCTTGCCCCAGTCTGAGAATCTTACATCTTAGAAGGTGCCCTGAATGATCAGCTGGGTTTGGGAAGCCCCTGGGTAGATACGTACCATACCCGAGATAATTTCTAATTCTGCCACTGCATGCTTTTAAGATTCTCGGGCTTTCTGAGAAATTTCCTTGCCACTTGGGGGGAAAGCAGAGGCCTCAGGAGATGTGAGGGGAAGGGGATATCATTGTCAATGTGGGACACCCATTATATCTTGACCATCTCTAGCAGTGCCTTGGGCTGTGAAGATGTTCAGATTGTTCATATTCTCCTGGGGGTGAGGCACAGTTCATTTGGATAAAGCCTAGACTATCTCATTGCTCACAAGAGATCATCAATCTGCTGGAATTTTCTCAACTAGAGCAACTTACCTTTTTTGCCTCTGTGGGAGTTTTCAAATCCGACTGCAGAAACTAACAGAATGTTGTAAAGCAGTTATCCTCCAATTAAAAATAAATAAAGTTAAACAAACAAAAAAGATGAGCTAAAAAAAAACTTGACTGCAAAATTTTCAACATTCCTCCCATTGAGTCGTGGGGGGAGGTCTGTGTTTTCTCTTTGTTTGACTGAATCTGGACTGTTCCAAGTCACTTCTTTGTGCCCAGTAGAATTTACCAGAAGTGACGCTTGTGTGATTTGTGAGGCTAATATCAGAGAAAGCCCTGCATCTTCTGCCTAGCTCATTTGGGACACTCACTCTGGAGGAATTCAACTGTCATGTAAGACATCCAACTACCCTGAAACTGCCATGCTGGAGAGGCCATGCACAGGACTCTGGTCAACAGCACCAGCCAGGCTCACAGCCAATGACCAGGGCCAACTGCCAGCCATGTGAGGAAGCCGCTTTGGCTGTCCAGCCCTAGCTGACATCTGACAGCAACTGTGTGAGAGACCCTGAGTGAGAACTGCCAGCTGAGCCCCTCCTGAACTCCTGACTCACAAAATCACAAGACAAAAAAAAANGGCACAGTTCATTTGGATAAAGCCTAGACTATCTCATTGCTCACAAGAGATCATCAATCTGCTGGAATTTTCTCAACTAGAGCAACTTACCTTTTTTGCCTCTGTGGGAGTTTTCAAATCCGACTGCAGAAACTAACAGAATGTTGTAAAGCAGTTATCCTCCAATTAAAAATAAATAAAGTTAAACAAACAAAAAAGATGAGCTAAAAAAAAACTTGACTGCAAAATTTTCAGCATTCCTCCCATTGAGTCGTGGGGGGAGGTCTGTGTTTTCTCTTTGTTTGACTGAATCTGGACTGTTCCAAGTCACTTCTTTGTGCCCAGTAGAATTTACCAGAAGTGACGCTTGTGTGATTTGTGAGGCTAATATCAGAGAAAGCCCTGCATCTTCTGCCTAGCTCGTTTGGGACACTCACTCTGGAGGAATTCAACTGTCATGTAAGACATCCAACTACCCTGAAACTGCCATGCTGGAGAGGCCATGCACAGGACTCTGGTCAACAGCACCAGCCAGGCTCACAGCCAATGACCAGGGCCAACTGCCAGCCATGTGAGGAAGCCGCTTTGGCTGTCCAGCCCTAGCTGACATCTGACAGCAACTGTGTGAGAGACCCTGAGTGAGAACTGCCAGCTGAGCCCCTCCTGAACTCCTGACTCACAAAATCACAAGACAAAAAAAAATCATTGTTTATACCACTAAGTTCTGGGGATAATTTGTTAAACAGCAAGTATAACCGCACCAATCTCCTGGAACATAGCAAGCATAGTTACTTTAAATCTTTACTGATAACTCTAATACATGTAGCCTTTCTGGATCTGTTTCTACTTGTCATTTCTGACTTTAAAAATTTTAAAAATTTTGTTATCTGACCCCTCGCGTATATGGGTATTTTCGATTATGCATTAGACATTACATTTACAGTCTTGTTTGTAAAAATAATCTGAGGTTCAGAAGATGTTACCATCCTTCGGAAATGATTCACATTTGTGTCTGTCAGGTGCCTGGGGCACTGATAGCACAGAGTCACCTACTTCAATTTTAGGGGCCGAACGGTTGGAAACTGGGCTGTCTTCCTCTGGCTTACCCCTAACTCCTAGGGTAGAGCTTTCTTGTGGTGCTTGTCCAAAGAGATAGGGTTCACTAAGTCTCACCTCTTGGTAAGCCTGGAGCTCCAATCCTTGTCCTCTTAGTCCCATAAGGCTGTCAAAAGAGTTGTTTGGCTTCTTGGACTTTCAGCTGACCTCCTCCCAGATGGGCAGGTACTCTTAGGGAAAAATGGCCCTAAATGCCACATGTACTTTTCTAGGTCTCAGGTGTGGTTTGGAAATTCATTTCTGTCTTGTTAGCTTCCTGATGCCTTCAGGGAGGTTTTAAAACTATTTTGTCCAGCTGTTCTGGTGGTTCTCAGTGGAAGCATTGGTCTAAACCACTTTGTCTTTATTAATGCTCATTTACTTAATTCTTTAAATGTCAAAAACACAAAGAAATATGAAATTATGTTCTTTGAAAGTTCTTACAAAAACATGTATATCACATTTTCTCAAATCTTCTTAAACAGAGATTGACCATAATCCAGTTTTCCACTGAAGACCCAGGGTTCCCATTGAAAACATCCTCTATTGTAACTGAGCCACAGTGATGCCCCTAGAAAGTGGAGTATATCATTTTCTTTGCCCCTGCCCTGAATTCTGAGTTCTTGGGTCTCCTTTTTATTGTTTGTATCTTCACTTGATACCTTTTACTATTGAAGAAAATATTCTTAACAGCTTTTCCCCCCATTTTGACTTTAAACCTTTAATACATATGTAAGCTAGATAACCAAGCATGCAAGACTAGTGTGTAAGGTAAGAGCAGATAGGTCCTGATTCAGGTAGGGGAAAAGTAGATCAGTAAAGTTTAATTGTCAAACTCTTGTCAGACAACTCTTGGGAGCATCCTTAGTCTCTTCCGAAGCCTTTTGGGGACTTCCCTGGTGGTCCACTGGCTAAGACTCCACGCTCCCAATATAGAGGGCCCTGGTTCCATCCCTGGTCAGGTCAACTGTGGCATCAGGCCACAACTAAAAGATTCCGCATGCCTCAGCTAAGATCCCACATGCAACTGAGACCTGGTGCAACCAAATAAATATAAATAAATACTAAGTGTGACTCGATGGATGTGGGTTTGAACAAGCTCCAGGAGTTGGTGATGGACAGGGAAGCCTGGCGTGCTGCAGCTGATGGGGTTGAGAAGAGTCGGCCATGACGAGCGACTGGACTGAACTGAGCTAGAAAAGAGACTTCAAAAGCAACAGAAAGTCTTCTGATCCCAGAACACTGTGGGGGCTCTGGATAACTGAAGTGTGGCTGCACTTGCCCTGACTGGAAGCAGGGAGTCTGGAGGCATGAGCAGTGCCCTCAAGCAGCTCAGGGGCTTTGGCCAGCACTCGGCTGCCTCGTCTTTGTTTCCCAGGCCTCACCCTGCCTTCTGACCAAGGAGACTCAAGAAATCCTGGCAGAGAATGCTGTTCTCTGCTGCCCTGCGGAGATGACCACTTCACGGAGAGCAGAGGGAGGAAGGGGGAGAAAAGCGAAAAGAAAGGTCTTCTTTCAAGCTTAAGAAGATGTGGAGTGGCCGTCCCACGGCTTGCCAAGAGCTGACTCACCGGGCTGGGACGGAGCCCCACAGGTGCACTCAGGCCAGCAGACAATAGGCGCCTGTTGCAGAGAGCCCCGCGCCCGAGACAGACCTCAGACCACCGGGGGCAGGTGGAGACAGCCCCCGCAGGAGGGCGCGTGGGGGCCGGGAGGGCCCGGTGCTGAGCACTCACAGCTACAGTGACCCTGTGGTTTCACGGCCAAGGCGGAGGAGCACTGGTCCAGGAATCCGTAGACCTGGGCAGCCTCTAACGTGCACCTCACCCTCTTCTCCTGGCTTTGAAGTTCAGATGCCAACTGTCATTAATATGTTCTAGGACGTCAGAGAGAGCACACACACTTTTCAAATCTTATTTTAACCCTTTCTGGGGGACTCCTTCCCCAGCGGCATCTCTAAATCATTACCTACTTTGAAGTTGGTGCCATTATTAGCCCTATTTTACAGATGAGGAAACTGAGGCACAGATTGCCAAATAATACACAACTGAGAGCTAAAGTTTCTTTCTTTCTTCTTCTTCTTTTTAAACTGTTTATTTATTTATTTGGTTGTTCTGGGTCTTAGTTGTGACACGCAGGGTCTTTGATCTTTGTGTGGCATGTGGAATCCTTAGTTATGGCATGGAAACTCGGATCTAGTTCCCGATCAGGGATGGAACCCGAGCCCCCTGTGCTGAGAGTGTGGAGTCTAAGCCACTGGACCACCAGGGCAGTCCCTGAGAGCTAGGTTTCAGAGCCAGAGCTGTGTGAGTCTGGACCCACGCAAAGCCCTGCATCGTGCAGCCATCCAGCTAGATCAGGATCCCACCTTCTGCATCTTGGCCAATACAGGGTCTGCTCTGGAAGTCTGGCAGAGGCAGTTGTGGTGGGATGGTCAGGAAGCTTCCTGGAGGAGGAGGAGATTGAGCAACTCCTAGCACGGCACTGGGGAGCATGGGAAGTGAGGGCTGGTGGGCAGCTGGGAGCTGACATTTGGATTCTTAGCTGACGCCTGCATCAGGCACATTGAGGGGTGGGGTTGAAGGATGAGGACTGAGACTTCTGCCTTTCTTTGGCACTGGTTGTCGAGGGTGACCTGGGACCTCCTCCAAAGTTGGATGCCAGGACAGGCGGTTCACTACTCTGCTCGCTACAGCTGTGTGAACTTGGGTACGTTCTAGAGACTTTCTAGACTTCCGTTTTCTCATCTGGGAAAGAGGAATTATAATATGGACCTCAAGAGGTTGTAAACAGACTGGGATGGAGTGAATGGAGTGATTCAAGCAAAGGCTGGGTACTAGAGCACCACCCCTCACCCACATCTGCTCTTCTCTGGACTGAGGCCTCATGTCTCTCGACTTGCTGGAGTCTCGGACGTCTCCCGTGGCCCAAACTATCCTTCCCCATTGGAGTGGACTCCTCCTTCCTACTTTGTTCCCCTCCACCTTCTCTCCCTGGTGGGGCCCACCCTTTGTAGCCTGTACCCCCGACTCCTCTGCCAGTGGAACCCCAATCTGGGGACCCATGCAGTGCTCTCTCTGTCTCTGCCCCACTGGCAGGAGATATGGCGTAAATGCCCAGGTGAGTGTCTGGAAACCTGGGTTCAAGGCAGGTGCCACATCATTGAACGGTTGGTTCAGTCGCCAGCCCTCGCTGGGGTTTCTTCTCTCAAAACGGTTGTTTGGGGCCCCTCTCTCAGTGGGGGTTTAAGCGGGAGCTGAGACGGCTCTGGTGCGCAGCTGTCCTCCCTGTCCACCGAGAGGGAACGGGCGAGGCTGGGCAGCGAGGATGCGGGGAGGGCTGCCCTAGGTTCCTCTTCTCCCCGCCTCTCCTGCTGTCCCTTCCTCCCCTTGTCCAGAGGCCTCCCAGGGTCCTTTGCCTGAAAAAGACACCGTCTGCCTCTCTTGTCAGAGGACAGGGGCTCGATAAGCAATTAGGTGAGCAAATGCAGCCTGCGTGTTAATCCTTCGCTGCTCTGAGGGGCCAGGGAGGTGGGCAGAAGGAGTGCTCAGCCCAGGAGCAGTCATGTCTAGACCTTCCGCTATCAAGGCAGCAAATGATTAGCCAATTAGCCTGGAGGAAAGAGGTCTGGCTCCTAGGGGCTCTGGGTTGCATCTCCCAGGAGAGCAGGGGCTTCTGGGAGCCCTGACTAGGTGAACAAGGTCGGCTGTGGGACCTCACCCACAGCCCACATGGTACCCACAGCAAGGAGGCTTCTGCTTGCCATTTACAAGAGAGGGCACAGGACTGGGGTCCTGCACTCAGTACCCCAGCCTCCTGGATACGAGTTGTGTGATGTCACAGAGCACTCAGCACACAACCAGAGCTGGGCCAAGGCCAGCTGCTGTCACCGTCACTCTGCCTGTTATCGTTTCTACTATCTTCTGAGCACCTGTGACTTGACGTTATCTCTACGAAGTCACATTATTAACCCTACTGTAAGGATGGGGAGAAATCAAGTGGAGATCCAAACTCAGGCAGAGATAAACCTGGTATCTTAACTATTACACTTTGCTGTGTTTGTCCCACCCCGGCTGAGCTGGGGCACATGTAACAAGTGCAGATTTCCTAACCCACCCCAGGCCTGCTTGGAGGGCAGGTAAGCAGGTGGCTTCCCTAGCAGAGGGGCTCCCCAGCCTCATCTTGGGCCAGTCTGGCTGCCCCGGCCTCGTGAACTGCTCTTCTGCATTGTGATGGGGAAGGCCCAGAGGGGTCCCTCAGTGGTCTGAGGCCACCCGGCTCCCAGGAGCAGGCAAGCCAGTGGGCTACTGGGCCACCTGTGCCCATGGGCAGCTCCGTGGGGTTTGCTTCTCATCAGCCTGTCTGGGCCTTGAGGAAATCGAGACTTGAGGCCAGCTAATGGCCTTGCGGTTTTGGAAGTAAGGGGAGGCAAGTCCTCGAGTTCCCAGACCTCCATATTCGTAAGCCTACACAGGCACACACACACACATACGTGTGGGCTGGCAGACACACATGCATCACGCAAATACCCACCTGCACACTTACTTGCTCAGGGCTCAGCTTTGGCAACCAGGAGCCAGGAGGGCCTGGTCTGAAGAGGAGGCCTCACCCTGGCTGGTCCCAACTTCTTCCTCAGGCTCCTTGGCCCCAGGACAAGGCAGGCCATCAGCTCTGGCATCAGCTCTGGTAGGTTCTCGCTTTCCTACCTGGCCTAAAGAGGCTTCCAGGCCAGTGGGAGAGGCTTATGAGGTGTGAGGAGCCTTCTCCATGCTCTGTCCACAGCGAAGAACAAGGCAGTGCCAAGGATCATTCATCTCGCCTGCACTGGTCTTGTTGGGCATGGACCAGGTAAATGGGGTCAGACCCTAACCTTGGACCTGAACAGACCCTCGAGCAAAGCCTCCTCCATGGTTAACTTCAGAGACAGGAGCTGACGCCCTCCTCTCTGGGGTGGGGGCTGGAGTCTCCCTTTCCTGGGCCAGGAGGCAAGGGCACTGAGGCCTAAGGCCTTGGACAGAGAGCTGATCATCTGGTCCTGCCTCTGTGGGGTGGGGGCGGTGAGCCTGGCTGACTTGGGGATGGGTCATTCCACCCCAGCCCTCATTCCGCACTTGGATTTGGGGCCCCACGGGCCACCACCAGCTACAGCCAACTTCGAGAGCCTCTTGGAGGCTGGGGCCTCCGTCCCTGTGTGGGCACCCAGGACCAGCTGCTGGGGGGCGCACAGTAGGTGCTCAGCATGCAGGTGTGCCTGTGCACGCTTTCTGCTCCCAGTTCCTTTCTTACTTTCTTCCTTTCTTTCCCTTCCTACATCTCGGGTCTGGGACATCCCCCAGCACTGCTGAGCCTGCTAAAGGAGCCCAGGGAGAGACATTCACAACCAGAGTTTCCAGAGGCCACCCTGTCGGGGGCCCAATCTCCCACCAACCCCTGAGATGACAGCTGTCCTTCACCAGTCTCTCTGAGCCTTGTGGCAGCTGAGCCTTGAGAGTGGACAGCAAGATATTTTCAGAGACAATTTTCCTCCGAGGGGAACGGCACTTTCTTCACGGTCAGCACCACTTTCCTCCCCCTCTGAACCACCCTCCCCCTGGTTAGCTCAGAGAGTCATGCCCTGGGTTCATTCTGGGTCCAGTGCTGAGGAGACTGGGGGCTGTGCCTGCCAGGGGTGGACAGCCTGACTTAGAAGAGATGCCCCCATCTCCACAGAGAGGTGGGCCGTAGGCAGTGGGCCAAGGTTCAGGGCAGCTGGGGCAGCCAAGGCCAAATGCAAGCCACATCACTCAAGATGGGTCTCTCAGCCCTGCTAAGGAGCAGGGCACGCAGCAAGATTGGCCCAGGACTCTTGTGGGGGTCAAGGGGCCCGGAGCGGCCCTGAGGGTGTGTAGAAACCATCAGGAGGGGGTCTGAGAGCTCAGTCTCTCTCCCTGACTACCTGGGCTTCCATTCAGGCCTGACCGTCACACAATGAGACCTTGGACACATGGGACCTTTGTGAAACATCAAGGGTGATAGCTCTACCTGGTAGAGGTGTTCCCAGAATTAAATGAGTTTCTCATGTAAAACACTTAGTGCCTGGCACATAGTAAGCCCTCAGTCGATGTTAGATACGATCGTTACAGATTGCAGCGAGCTGTAACCCACCCTACAGGGCTTTAATTGACTGTTGACATTTGGTTTCCTCCACTGGACTCTGAGCTCCCCAGGCCCTTTATCTCCTATGCCTGGCACATCTCAGGGGCTCAGAACTACGTGTTGAAAGGATGAACACGTGAACGAGTGGCTAAGGGAGAGGAGGGCATCAAAGGCTCCTTCCTGGAAGAGGCAGCACTTCGGGAGAGGAGCCCACAGAATGGGGAAGAGAGCCTTGAAGGCTGGGAGGCCTCTGCGGGGCTGGCATTGGGGGAGGCTGTGAGGAGAGGACATCCCCTGACTACCACCCAGGCCTGAGGGGACAGGGAGGAGACGGGGCTGGAGGGAGACCCAGCCGACCCAAGCCTCCCACAGAGGCTGGCCAGCCTGTTCCCCATCCTGGGTCTTGGAGCTCTGGGGCTGGACAAAGCTGCTTCTGGGGTGAAGCTGGGTGGGGAAAGGGTGGGGAGAGATTGGGGAAAGGCAGCCCGGGGCCTTCAGCTCAAACCCATCTTCCTCTTCTGCCCAGACACCCACGGGCCATTTGTGGAGCCTGGAATTCTGTTGTCACTGAGAGAAAAACCAGCCTCGCTCCACAGACCTCTCAACCAGTGGAGAAGCAAGTGGTGGAGATAAGAGGATTTTAAACAAATCAACTCCCTGACGGGAGACTTAAAAGAGGAAAGGTTGTGAGTTCCCTCCCTCTTTCTCTCCCTTCTTTCCTTCCTCCTCTCCCACCCTTCGGTCCTCTTCCTTTCCTTCCTTTTTTCATTCTGTCTTTATTAACAACCACCCCCTCTCAATTCGAAACAAAACCGAACAAAAGCTCCCACTCCCACTCCCCCTCCCCCTGCCAGTGTCATCCTGTGCTGAACACTGAGCACTTAAAAACGGTTTATTGACCCAAAGAGTCAATAAAAGGGTCATCCTGTCCACTCCGCTGCCTCCCGTTGCCACTGCATATACATCCCCAGGTGATTCCCTGTTTCCGTCAGAGGTGCCCTATGACCCTTCCTCTGGCCCCTGCTGTCCAGTCATCAGGCCCAGCTCTAAGGAATGATCCTTGAGCAACAGAAGGCCTCATGCAGACCCTGAGTTCTGGCCACTTATGCATGGAATAGGTGAAGCTGAAGCTGGGCCCAGTCTCAGGCTGGATGGTAGGGAGAATGTCACCAAAGGGGAGACACAGCCCAGCCTCAGGGAGCCCCAGCCTGAGGGGAGACACAGCCCAGCCTCAGGGAGCCCCAGTCTGAGGGGAGACACAGCCCCCCCTCAGGGAGCCCCAGTCTGAGGGGACACAGCCCCGCCTCAGGGAGCCCCAGCCTGAGGGGAGACACAGCCCCCCCTCAGGGAGCCCCAGTCTGAGGGGAGACACAGCCCTGCCTCAGGGAGCCCCGGTCTGAGGGGAGACACAGCCCTGCCTCAGGGAGCCCCGGTCTGAGGGGAGACACAGCCCTGCCTCAGGGAGCCCCGGTCTGAGGGGAGACACAGCCCTGCCTCAGGGAGCCCCAGTCTGAGGGGAGACACAGCCCGGCCTCAGGGAGCCCCAGTCTGAGGGGAGACACAGCCCCGCCTCAGGGATCCCCAGTCTGAGGGGAGACAGCCCAGCCTCAGGGAGCTAAGGAAGTAGGTAGATAACTGTACTGCCGGTGTCCACCTGTGTTTTGCTTTGGGAGCAGGATGGCTGAATATTGGGAGGCATGAGCTCTCTCAAATCTGGATCACAAAGCAGTGAGTGAGAACATGTCTGAAGCTGTCAGGATGACGGGCAAGGGGGGAAAAGCCATCCTCTTAGCTCCCTCCATCCCCTTTCTATCCCCAGCCTGACTGACCAGCCCTGAGGGTCACTGGAATCCAGTGTCTCTTCGGGGCAGGGAGAAATGGGGCTCGAGAAGACTGCTGAGTGGCCCTCTGGAGTCTGGCAGGCGAGTGACCACAGAGATAAGCCCTTGAGATAAGGGGCAATCAAGCCACCTCATTTAGTGGAGAGCCTGTCGGTGACAAGCCGAGCCCTGCACGGCTCAGGATGTGTGTGGTAGGGAGGAGGGGGAGTGGGCATGAGGTCAGGGCTGGGGGGCGAGAGGCCTTCGGAGGTGACCCCTCAGCTCCTGCTGCTGGTGGGGGTGGAATTGAAGGTGGGGCGCCTGCATTTTTTCAGCAGCTTCATGGCTCCGCCACCCTGACTCCCAACCTCCTCACATCACATTGAGTGCAAGCTGGCTGGCTGCAGGCATGTCCATTGGGTGCTCACTGAAGCCCAAGATCTGAGGCCAGAGGGAGGCTTCCAGGGGAGTAAGACTATGAGCCTCTGGGTGGCAGAGTTGGCTGGGGCCTTTTCTCCACAGGAGGATCCCCTCTGGGCCCGGATGATGAGCTGAGACTTCCAATATGCATTTGCAAAAAGCCAACACTGGGAAGACTCTTGAGGTACAGAAGGGGAAAACCATCACTCAAGAAAACCAAGGGCCCTGCTTAGAGTCACACAGTACTTGAGAGCTGCTAGCTCCCTCCCTGCTCCGGGCTGTAGAACTGCAGAGTCAAATTTCCACTCTGCTATGTGTACGTGTATACCTGTGTATGAGCATGCATGCTGTGCAGAGGTGCCCTGCAGACCCAGTGGCTGCAGTCAGGTCCTGGACGAGGTCCCAAGCCCAGCCCTGTGTAGGCCCCTGACCCTCTGGTCAGAGGAGGTAAGCCGCATGGGATGGCCCCCAGACTTCCAGGCGACGCCCACTCATCACTCCATTAGCGCTCTAAAGTCTGCAGGCGGTTCTCACTCTGGCCTGGCGCTCCCCAAGGCCCAGCAAGAGCGTGGAGCACACGGCTCAGCTTTCGGGTCCTCAGGGACCACCTCGCTCACAGCAACTTCAGGCAGAGCACGGTATGGCCAGGCAGGCCGATTGGCTCTCAGGAAAATCACATCAGACTTCCCCCGGCGAGGCTGCCAAGGAGCACTGAGGTCACTGAGATGTCTGCAGCTGGGCATGGTCTCTGTCCCATCTTCCCTTCCAGAAGGGGGAGCAAAAGGCATGGGGACGGCCAGCTGGGAAAGGACAGCAATGACATTAATCAAAATGCCTGAAATGAATATGGTTAGAAGCAGGCTTTATGCAAACGTATGCAAATAGGCAGGCAAATCTACCTCCAGATGAGGAGGATATGTGCAAATCAGGACTCCAGAAAGTCCTGGATGAGGCTCTCTGTTCTAATGAACTGGCCCCAAGGATCCCCACATATGTCCTTGCATGGAGCTAGGGTCTTTCGGCTCTACCAGAGTCCAGAGTCTCCCATTCTACCCACTGTTCTCAGCTTGCATCTTGGGGTCTGGCCCTGGGTCACTCGGGGCTGGGGCCAGAACATACAATGGCCCAGGTGCAGTCTCCCCTGCCTGGATTGCTAAGTGCCCTCCAGCTCCTAACCACCGTCCCCTTCCCAGTGGCTGGGAAGGGTCTGTGGCTGCCCACTCCTCATGACCACAGTTCTCTAGCCCAAGACTGGCCTGTCCCTCAAAGGGGGCCCAAAACAGAGTTGCCCTTCAAAGAGCTGACCTCCTCCAGGGGCCCTCCTGTCGTTGGTAGAAATACCCAGCATGCAAAAGACGCTCACTAGCAGGTGAATGGACCAAAATTCGAATGCATAGTCACTTCCCTTTGGGGACCATCGTACTCTTCCTGCTGTGTCTTGCTCAGTATAGTTTGCAGCTGCATGCTGTCGGAGCTGAAACATTTGGGCTCTTTTCTCATGTCCTCAACTGGCCTGAGTTCACCGTGGGCAGGATATGTCCTGGTCCTCTCTTTGGCCCTGTCACCTTCCATGAAGGGTGCTCAAATCTTAGTTGACTTGATGAGCACATAAACATGTGGCAGCGGGGAGGTCTGAGGAGGCTGTTGTCTGCTGTTCAATGTCTCTGTTCCCAGCCCGGGTGGCACCTGTCCTATGCTCAGATCTGAGCTCCTCATCAGCTTCTCCCCAGGGGCCCCTCCAGGCAGGGCCGTTGTTTCTACCCAGCTCCTCACTCCAGCCCCACTCCCACAGCCTTGAGCCCCTGCCCCCAGCCCCCATGGCTCTTCCTGTGGCCTTGACCCCACCTGTTTAGCTGTTTCACTTAGAGCTCTACAGCCTTTGGGTGTTTCTTTCCCTCCCGCCTTGCTTTGAGGTTGCCAGGTCAAGTGCAGCTCCGGAGTCAGTCAGATATCCCGGTCTTGAGTCTTTATTCTGTTATCTGCCAGAGGGCAAAAGCCGGAGTCTTCCCCAGTCTCAGTTTTCTTATCTGCAAAATGGGACTAATACTGGCTGTTAAGAGACCAAATGAGGTTCCAGCTTGACTCCTGGAATGAACCCAGATGCTCAGTCAAGTACTCCATATGTGGGGCCTCTCTTCACTCCCTGTCCTTGCTACTGCCACCCCCAGCGGGGCCATGGTCTGTGGGGCCAAGGAGAACCCCCTACTGTCTAGGAGGGGAAAGGGAAAGTCGCTCAGTGGTGTCCAATGCCTTGCGACCCCTTGGACTATAGGGTCCATGGAATTTTCCAGGCCAGAATACTGGAGTGGGCAGCCTTTTAGGAGGTAAGAACACACTCCTATAGGAAGTGGCGTCCTGGAGTGGGTTTAGGTGGCGTTCTAAGCCCCAGGGCAGAGATGAAATCAGGACAATTAGAGCCAGGAAAGAAGAGGTGCCCTTAGAGAGACTCGGAACTGGAATCTAGATGTGAGACATCCTAAAGGAACAACTGCTAAAACTGAAACAAGAGTGGTAAGGTATAAGAAAGGACTTCCCAATAGTGGAGGCTGAGGAAAAGAGCCCATTGGCTGGGGTAGGAGCCAAGGCTCTCCTGCCTAAAGCTTAGAGGGCTGTGAGAAGAGAATAATTTGAATTTATCTTCGGCTTCCAAGTTTTCAAAGTGTTTGCCTAATCCTCATCTTACTTCATCCCCATAATAAGCTCTTAATATGTGGCAACAGTGTCATTTATAACATAGGTGGGGCAGGCACTGTGGCTCTCTCCCACGCAGGGAGGGGAGATCCCCGAGGCCTCGGGATGGCCCAAGGTCATCTGGCAGAGGGTCAGGAAACTGGGGTGAGAGCTCTCGCACGAGTGAGCCCAGGTTACTGGCTTTCTCTCATCCTTTCCAGGGCTTAGTAAGTCTTGCATTGTTTTCTGAAGCTGAGGCTTTTTCTTTTTTTTTTTTTAAAGTATTTCTTTATTTATTTGACTGCTTCGGGCCCTAGCTGTGGCATGCCGGATCTTCGTTGCAGCACGCGGGATCTGTTACTGTGGCCCAGGCCCAAGAGCTCCGGCTCAGTAGTTGCGGCGCGTGTGCTTAGTTGCCCTGCGGCATGTGATATCTCAGTTCCTTGACCAGGCATGGAACCTGAGTCCCCTGCGTTGGAAGGCGGATTTCTAACCGCCGGACCACCAGGGAAGTCCTGCAGCTGAGGTTTAATGCTGATTTCTTCGCTTAAGTTAAAAACGAGAAGTGGAGGGTGGGGGTGCTCTCTCACAGAGAGCAGTGGGGGCCTGAGTTTGTCCCTCTACTCGTGGCTGGACTGGGACAGTGTAAAGGGCAGTGGGGAGGACTCTGGGAGGCAGGCAAAGGAACATCAGGTCAAGGAGGAGGGGTTGATCTCTGAGCTTCCATCAAAGGCAGACACCTCTCTGATCCCTTTGCGGAGGCTCTCCTCTCGCCAGCCCTTACAGCCAGACCCCCTATTCCCACCCCAGCCCGGCCCATCTCCGCCTTGCCCCAAACCTGCAAACAATGCATTGTTGACAATCTGCGGGGGCTAAACACTCGATAACACGGTCCCCACCACACCAGACATCCTAACAGCGGGCAGGCCTCTGTGCAGTGACGGGAAGATGCTTTGAATACATCATCTTGTCAACTCAGTTTATTATTCTTTCGCTCAAGATAAACTGCAGCCGCCAACGAGGGGCTGTATAAATTCCAGGCTCAGAAGTCAGGCAGGCCCCACTCCTTGTTAAACACTCACTCACACACACACGCACACACACATAAATCCTGCTGAGAAAATACCGCCCCTCCTCGGCCCCACAGGTCTCTCCGGGACCCAGTAGCCCCCATCTCATGGGGTGGTCCCAGGAGCAGCTGCAGACTTCAGGGGATTCAAGGCTTGGGCCTCCCCTTGGGCCACTTCCCGGACTGAGCCTGAACATAGACTCACTCTGGGGGCCCGGGAAGGTCTCCCCGCAGGAGCCAGCTGTGCCCTGGTCAAGCCCGGCCTCTTGACTCTAGGACTTCTGTTTGTCCAAGGCCACAGCCCCGTGTGGGTGGCCGAGCACCCACATGGCTGTGTTGGGGAGAGAGAGGTTTTCACACTCCAGAGCCAACAGCCAGGCCCTAGACCCCGATGAGGCCTTCAAAAGCAGCTAGCATCCATCCTGGGGGAAGGGGACCCCATGGACCGCTTGATCCCCGCACCTCCCCCCAGCCTCAAGGAAGTGCTGAGGAATCTGTGTCATCTCTGCATGCTGGGCAGAGAAGGGGCTCTGCACTCTGAGCACAAACCCAGCTCTTTCCTCCCCTGAGTGTTTGCAACCAGAAGGGAGGGATTCTATGGGCTTTATTTCAATCTTGCCCTGTCTTACTTGAGATCTTAGGATAAAAGCGAGAGCAAACCAAATGCCATGCTGGGCACAGGGACAAGGATAGGGAGGTTGCAGGATGCAGTGGAAAAAACAAGAGCTTTGGTGATCGATGTGGGTCTGGCTTTGCAACTTCAGTTTCCTTCTCCATAAAATGGAGTAAGTCATTTCTATCATGCAGTGGGAGGCCTAGCATGGCACATAGTAGGTGCCTGTGCCAATTTCTCCGTTCACCACACCCTCTTCCTGTTCTCTACCAGGCTGGAGAGAGAATAGCATTGTCCTCATTCTCTGGGTGAGGAAGCCAGCCCTCCAGAGGCAGCTCAGATAGGAAAATCATTTCACTGCTAACTCCGGAGCATGATTATCACAGCTATTTAGCACCCGCTGTAGGCAGGCGACTATGCTAGATGTTGAGGGAATGTATGGAAAGACTTCAACCTGAGGTTACCCTCCCCTAGATGCAAGCTCTGTCAGGATAGAGATCTGTCTGTCTGTTTTCTGCAGGGCATTTTCCCCCGAGTCCAAGAGGACCCTAACAACAGCAAGTGAAGCCCCAGACTTGAGGTTTGAGGAGATAGCTCGGATGGTAAAGAATCTGCCTGCAACACAGGAGATCTGGGTTCGATCCCTGGGTTGGGAAGATCCCCTGGAGAAGGAAATGGCACCTCACTCCAGTATTCTTGCCTGAAGAATCCCATGGACAGAGGAGCCTGGAGGGCTACAGTCCATGGAGTCACAGAGTCGGACATGACTGAGTGACTTTTTCACTTTCATACTTTCTCACCACTTTTGAAGCCACGTGGCTCCAGACAGGTCTCCTGACCTCTCCAGCCCTCATTTTCCTCATCTATGATATGGCCACAGGCGGGGATCTCAGCCAGGAAGGGCCTGGCCAATTCCAGGGGCTTGCTCAGACAGAGGTGTCCTTCCCATCCCAAGGCAAAGAAGGAGGGTCAGTCTAAGACGTCAGAGGGCCCATGCTCATGGAAACAAATTGCTGCCTCCCCCCGCCACCAGCTGTCACTCACTACTCAGGTCCTCAACAACTGGTCCAAAGATCATCCCAAGTATCAGTAGGAAGGACAGGCCACTTCCTCTCCCCAACAAGGACAGCAAGCAGGTGCAAGGACCCGGCAAGTTGAAGGAGACTGACTGCGTGCCAGCCCCAGGTCCCTCACCTCCCAAACTTACGCTGTTATCAGCACCCAGGCCTCCGCAGAGTCTACACCTGGGTTTGGAGCAAGCTCCTCGGAGGGCTCCCGAAGCAATATCTTTTGAAAACCATGTATTTGTTTGATGACCTTTGGCTGCACTGGGTCCGCATTGCTGCCCGTGAGCTTTCTCTAACTGTGGCGAGCGGGGGCCAGTCTTCACTGCAGGCTGCGGGCTTCCCGGGGCACGGGCTTCTCTTGTTGCGGAGCATGGGCTTCAGGAATTGTGGCACATTGGTTTCGTCGCTCCTTGGCATGTAAGATCTTCCCGGACCAGGGACTAAACCGGTGTCCCCTGCATTGGCAGGTGGATTCCTAACCACTGGACCACCAGGGAAGGCCCTGAAGCAGTATTTATAGGACCAGGGGCTGAGGGTCTTTCCAGGAGCCACTGCTTGAAGAGGGTATCCATCTAGAGCCCAAAGCAGCTGAGCAGGGGCCCATGCTCTCTAGAGACTGGAGCTCAGGGAACTGGTCAGTTATACCTCAGCGACTGCCAAGGGTATGAGGGCCTCCGCCCCCCAGCCAGAGACTCATTGCCTTGTTTCATATCGTGAGCTCCATTGAAGACCTGATTAAACGGAGAATTCCACTGCTATCTAGAAAGTGGGGAATTCACCGATGGAGTTCAACCCTCTCGTTTCACAGATGAAGAGACTGAGGTTCAGAGACTGCAGTCACTTAGTTGCCCCAGAGATCACAAAGCGATCAGGTTAGGGCCACGGCCCAGTGCACCGTCCTTTCCTTCAGTCCGCCCACAGCCACCCCCCCGTGGCTCACCAAAGCTGGGATCACGAAGATTCTGTCATAATCTCCTGGGCAGCTTGTTAAAATTAGCAATCTGATAACCAGGTACTTTACAAGCTCCCCGGGTGATTTTCTTTTTAAAATGTGAGTTTTCTTTAAAAAAGATACTTTCTTGATTGGGCTGCACCAAGTCTCAGTTGAGGCATGTAGCATGTGGGATCTAGTTCTCTGATCAGAGATCAAACCCGGGCCCCCTGCACTGGGAACGAGAAGTCTTAGCTGCGGGACCACCAGGGAAGTCCCTCCCTGGGTGGACAGTTTTCTTTCCTTCTCCATAGCTCAGTTTTCTCATCAGCCGAAGGGAATAACCATAGTACCTGGTACTCAGCGTTGCTGTGCTACTGAAGGAGTTAACACACAGCTAAGATCACACAATATCTCATTCTCTGTGCTCTGATCCTCTCTTACTCTGCTCCAACCACAGCAGCCTCCTGGCTGCTCTTTGAACTCACCCAGCATTTCCTGCCCCAGGGCCTTTGTACTCACTCTTCTCTCTGCCTAGCATTTTTGTCCTGCAGATAGTCCCACGCTCCCACCCTCAGCATCTTCAAGGGCGAGCTTAAATGTCACCAAATCAAACACCTTCGCTGATCACCGCTTCTCCTGATTGACTTTTCATACCCAATCTGTTTTCTATTCACTCGCTTCTTGTATTATTCATTTTAAAAATTAATTTATTTTTGGCTGTACCAGGTCTGTTTGCTGCACATGGCTTTCTCTAGTTTTGGCAAGTGGGGGCTACTCTGTAGATGCGGTGCTTGGGCTTCCCTTTGGGGTGGCTCCTCTCGTTGTGGACCGTGGGCTCTAGGGCATGTGCGCTTCAGTAACTGTGGTGTGTGGGCTTTAGAGCCCAGGCTCAGTAAGCTATTGTGGCACACCAGCTTAGCTGCCCCACCACATGTGGGATCTTCCCAGACCAGGGATCGGACCAGAGGCCCCTGCGTTGGTAGGTAGATTTTTAACCACTGGACCACTAGGGAAGTCCTCGGATTATTCTTTTTTAAAATATTTATATTTATTTATTTGGTTGTGGTGGGTCTTAGTTGTAGGATGCGAACTCTTAGCTGTGGTACTTGTGATCTCGTTCCCTGACCAGGGATGAAACCCGGACCCCCTGCTCTGTGAGTGCTGAGTCTTAGCCACTGGACCACCAGGGAAGTCCCTCTTGGTTTATTCTGTTTCTCCCACTAGAAAGTTCCCGAGGGCAGAAACTATGTTTGCCTTGCTTAATGCCACACCCTCAGTGCCTGGAACAGAGCCTGACACTCAATAAATATTATTGACTGAATGAATGAAAATAAGGTACTTCAAACGGTGCCAGGTATATGAAAGTTTAAAAAGTTAAAGTGCTAGCTGCTCAGTCATGTCTGACTCTTTGTGACCCCATAGACTGTAGCCCGCCAGGCTCCTCTGTCCGTGGGAGTCTCCAGGCAAAGAGTGGAATGGGTTGCCATTTCCTAGTCTGGGGGATCTCCCCAACCCAGGGATCAGACCCGCACCTCTTGTGTCTCCTGCCCTGCAGGCGGACTCTTTGTCGCTGAGCCCACGTTGAAAGCCCATGTCCTGTGCTGTGCTTTGCCGCTCAGTTGTGTCTGACTCTTTGCGGCCCCATGGGAAGCCCACGGCATGTGACTAATGTATGTAGTCAGTATTGTCACTCAGACCTCTACCTGCATTGGATGTGGTACTGGCCAAATATGGGGCATACCTCAACTTCCAAGGGTGGGGAAAGAAGGAAAAGAGGTGTTTTACAGGGTGAAGTGGGCCCCCAGGAGCTGTGGGACCCCGGGTGGGTGTGTCCAAACGTGAGTCCAAGTCTCCTGTCTGATCTAATGGCAGCACACGCCTGTTCTCGGCCTTGTCGTTGCTGGGCAGGGTATCCGGGCGCTGCATCTCTGCTCATATTTTGGCTCTCTGCTCAGGAGCAGACGGGTACCAAGGACAGACGCCTGAGGGAGGTCACGACTTAGGGATCTCCTGTTATCCTGACACGGGAGAAGAGTGGCCACCTGCCTGGGCGATGTGAATGCAAGGACGGTTGCCACACCACCAGGAGGACGCGCCGGGAGCTCCTGACAGGTGGGGAAGAGGCCCCCCGCCCCGGCCTCCCCCCTCAGCTCGTCACCTCCTCACACCCAGCTTCTGTTGACGGAGGGAGCAGGGAGATGGCAGCTGATAAGAGGCAGGACCTGCTGGGCTAAGCAGACTGGGCAGTGACCCCACTGCCACTGTCCACCTGGGGGTCTGCCCACCTGGGGCCTGGCCTGAAGTGGTGGGGGGTGGCTTCAGAGACACTTTCCTCCCCAGGTTCAGGGGCTTCTGGAAGTATCTTCCGGGAAATGTTCAAAGTGGGTGAGTCTTGTACTACCCCCCACCTCCCTTCACTACACAGATGAGTAAGTGAATGAATGAATGAGTAATTTCCATAATTCTCCCCCAGGCCAGGGTCTCAGACTAAATCTGCCTCTTCCTCATTGCGAGAAAAGGCAGCAGCTCGATAAGGAAGGCACTTCTGGGGACTGACTGTATGCAGGGACTGTCCTGGGTATGGGAGCTCACTTTCTAGTGGAGACCCGGGACACAGGCTGCGTTGCAGTCTGACACAGCTCTTGCTGAGATGGAGCTTTGCTCAGGGCCGGGGCCTGGGGGAAGCACAGAAGAGGCACCTGGGGGAGGGCTTCTGGGAGCAGGTGACACAGGAAGGAGGTCCAAAGGCTGAATCTGAACAAGAGGAGGGAAGGGTAATCTGGGCAGGGGAATCAGCCTGTGCCAAGGTGTGAAAGAGTGAAACGGCTGGGGGTGGGCTGAGGGGGGATGGGCCATTCAGGGTAACTCAGGGAGGAAGGTGGGGCCCTGGCCTGGGAATTCGGGGAGGGGGGACTTCGATGGGCTTTAAGCAGGGCAGAGTGTGATCAGAGTCGCAAGTGCCAACTACGTGGCTGCATAGGCAAAGGGACCCGGAGGATGAGACCCATGGCCTGGACCAGGGACTCGGGGCCTGGTCTGAGTAAAGGCAGCCCTGGTCAGAACTCCAGCTCAGCCTTCACCTGCTGTTGATGGCGCCTCCTCCTCTCCCATCAGTAGGGAACTGAGGAAACTGAGGCCCCAGAGTGGCTGAGTTCACACTTCAGGAGGCAGCCACAACCTCTCTCCCTGATTCAGAGTGAAACTCTGCTGGGGCCAGATCTGGGGCTCAAAAAATTTCCTATTGGTCAGTTGCCCCGAGTCTGGTTTTGCAGAGAGCAGAGTTCATTGACCTTTAAGGGCAAAGCTATCTCCTTGTTCTCCCTCTGCAGAGATAATAAAGTTCATGGGACGATTTTCCGTGTGGAAGAATAGAGCTGCTAAGAAAACACTGTGGAGTGAAGGCTGTTTTCAAAGGTCAGACGGAAAGGACAAACCTTTGCCACTGGGAGGAAGTGAAGGGTGTGTCTCCCTGGCTGCGGGGAACCGTGCCACCAGCGCCTTACTTTGCCTGAGCCTGCCGCGTGCCTGTGCTGACTCTCCTCTGCCTCACCAGATTGTGATTCACGCAGGTGGCCAGATGGCACAGCTGCCAGGCCTCCGAGGGGTGGGTTACCTGGCTAGTTGGTGAGCTTTGGGGAGAGTTTCTCCTGGACCCAGAGAAGGTCCAAGCTGGACTTGAATGATTGTCACTGCCCTCACGGTAAACCGAGACACCAAGGTCCCCACACTTATTTCAGGTCACACAGCCAGCTCAGGTCAGGCTTGCTAGGGAAACTGAGGCATGTAGATGGGAAATGGCTTGCCCTGGTCGTACAGCCCGCTGATGGATTGAAACAGGGAAACTGAGGATCAGAGAGGAGGCTGTGCCCAGGCTCCCACAGCCTGCTGGTGGAAAAGCCCAGGGCTGGGCTCAGGACAGAGCTCGTCCTGTATCCAACCTGAGCTCCCATTCCCTCGCCCACCCCCACTGCTCTGCAAACCTCAGCATCGCGGCCGTCTATCTCTGTTTGCTGAGTGTCAGTCATCCCTGACGGTGTCTTCAAATCCCTGCTCGGCCCCTTTAGATCTTATCGGCTCAGCCCCTATGAGGGCTCCTCACCTGGACCATCCCCAAATGGCATCCGTGTGCACAGGTGCATGGAGTGTGTGGAGGCTGGGCATTCCAGCCGCGGGGGCAGACAATGGCTGGGTTAAGAGGGTCATCTGCTTTTTGCACCTCCCAATTCCTCTGGTTTGTAAATCATTATCCCAGGTTCCACAAAGCAGGCATTGAGTAAGCCTCTCACTGTCCCGTGATACAACAGGCAGAGGCTACTAGAGTCTGTGAGTGGCCGGGTGGCAGCTCCCAGCCCCCTCCTGGGCACCAGGATTGAGTTACCTGTATAATCCCTGCTCTTCCATCCACCCTCTTTGTGCCCATTGTAATTTATAATCGAGGGGCATGATGCAACCTGCTAATTACATTGCTTGATTTTGAACACATCCCAGCTTCTCTGACTCAGGCGGCAGAAGGAGGCGGGAGCTGCCGGCTCTGCTTTGTGGCTTATCAGGGTTGGGTTATTCCTCTCACACCCGCTCATGCCTCCCCGGCCTTTGTTAACCACGGCTTGCATCACCTCCTGCTTTCCATTTCTGCGGAATTTTTTTTAACGGCCCTTTTTTATGAGCCGCTCCATCTTGTTAGCTAATGAATGACTGTGGGGCAGCGATGGGGATCGCTTTGTGTCTCTATTAAATGTTACACGATTGTAATTATGAGTTAATAAGGGACGGCTAATAAAAAAAACAACAACAACATATAATCCATTTTGCAGCCTGGGGCAGACATGAGACTCATTGCCTGGTTCCCGGGCTACATAATCCCAAGTCCTGGGGACCACAGGCTGGACAAGGGCTCAGCGAGGCAAAGAATGGGTGCCTCTGTTAGGTTGTGGGGTTGCGACCAGTGGAGGGGCAGAGGCTCTGTCTCCAAACCTCTTCTGAGCCCTCCTTGCTCGTCCGCAAGCTTCCTTAGCTCCTTGGTGTCTGGACTACTGAATTTCCCTTTGATCAGCTCCGCCTGTGTCCACCGTGGCCCCACAGCCCTTTCTCCACATCCCAGCACAGTGAGCCTCTCAAGATGCTGCTGGCCCCACCCCTTCCTCTCTCCAGCTGCCTTTAGCGGCCACGAAGGCTTCCCTTTGCAACTCTCTGCTTTCAGTAAGCCATTCCCAAGGCTCTTCTGTCTTCTCTAAACCTGCTGGGAGTGGACTGAGCCCCCAGAAGACAAGTGAACCCAAGAACTGTGCAGGAGGAGAGTCTCGGAATTGGAAGGGGTGATGGGCAAGAGGACTCGCAGCTGGCTACCACTTACCTGGTGGTACCTAGGGCTATGGGATGTGGAAATGGAGGGATACTGGCTTCTTCACCCCTAATGCCAAAAGCCAAAGGGCAGGAATTTATATTGAGGATACAAAAGTGAAAAGGATAATTTATTTCTCGTGCATTTGATATGTTTCCCTCTAAAGAGAAATTTTACATTGATAACAAGTTTTGGGATAAGAGCTTACATTGTCTGGTCAAAAAAACCAAAGTGCTATGCTATGTTCTCAGTTATATTGTAAGTATTTTTCTTCCCTAATTTAAATTGCATAGTACAGAAGAGTTTCTCCATTTACAACTAACCTTTAGTATGATGGATGAGGTATGGATTATTTTACAGATGTTTAATTTTTAGATTCTATCAAGCTAAATATCTAGGGCTGCTGTGTTGTGCCCCAGAATGATCATGGAGCCTTTGCAGGTGCTGGGTATACAGGGGGGTGCTTAATAAATACTCAGTTACCTGAAAGGGTGGGAAGGGTCATGGGTAATGTCTACATCCCATCAAGAAGACCTGGGCTCATGCCCTGAAGATGAAGCTGGAACACAACCCATCCACATGGCCACAGCAGCTGGGTACCAAGCCTGGTGTGACTTCTGCGTGACCAGGGAGACAGTACAGCCTGTCACTGGGAGTGTCTGGTAGGCAGAGAAGCAAGACCCCTAAGAACTAGTGTAGGCAAGTCGCCGCCTCTTCCGGGGACTTGGTCTCCCCCATTCCAGTTTATGCTGCAACATTCTAACTGCATTCTGGTTAAGTTACTTACCTTTCTGTCTAAAGCCAGCCCAGCCCCTCCCCACTCAACCTGCGAGCTCCCTTGGCCGGGCCTCCCCTTCCATCCTCCACCTGCCCAGCGCTCAGTAAATGCTGAGCTAATGAGCGGCTGCAGGCACATGCTTTCAGGCACCCACTCTATGCCAGACTCCCACCAGATGCTTCCTGTGTGCTACCAGCAGTCTTCCCACCAGGGCTGCTGGCAGGACTGCTAAACCTCCGCTTCACAGCTGAGGGAACTGAGGGGGAGACAGCGTCCAGCCAGCGGTGTCCCTGAGGGGTGGTGGGGGGCTGGAGCTGGGCGCTCCATGCGTGAGCCGAGAACCAGAAGCTGGGTACCATCTGGGGGCCCCTCCTTCTCAGCTTCTCATGGCCTGGGTGGCAGCAGGCGGGCAAGTGACCGTGGGGCGGGAGCCGGCAAGGGCGACCACAGGCTGGGCTACAGAGGGAACATAGTCTGAAGACACCGCTCAAGTTCATCTTCAAACATGCTGCGGGCGCGCTGTGGGCGCCGGGAAACCACAGCCGCCCACATCTCGGCAGTCGGAGCCAGCCCAGGGCAGGAGGCCGACCTGGCAGCGGCAGGGCAGCTGGGGGCAGGCAGGAGCAGCAGGAAGGCTGGGGGTGGGCGGTGGGGCTGGCGGGTAGGTGGGAGCAAGCAGGGAAGGGCTGCTAACCCATCCACAGAAAGCCTCGGTGGTGGGGCTGGATACATCATCTTCAGGGAACTTATTCAAAACTACTAAGGATTCTCAAGATGGCAAAAGCAGAGCTTAAACCAGGCTCAGGGACCTCGTAAGTGCGGCCCCTTCGGGTCACCCATCCACCCAGTCCTGGGCAACAGGTTGTTTGCCTGACTCCCAGCTCAGGGTTCTTCTTGGCATGGCACTTGGGTAATAGGCATTGTGTAAAAGGCCTGGCCCCTCATTGCTGGGGCAGAGCCTAAGTAACCCACAGTGCAGGGCATGGCAGGGCAGGCGGAGGGGCGGGGCATCAGGAAGACTCGTGCCATGAACATCTTTGGAGGCTGTGTGGATAAAGCCGAGCCAGCACACTGGAGGCACAGCCGGCAGGCAGGCGTTCAGGGTGTGGCCTGCCTGGTGACTCCCTCGGCTTGGCCATGCTGCTGCTTCCACTGTGAGCCTGCTGGGGAGAGGTCCCAGGCCCTGCCAAAGCCGTCCAGAGCCCCTGGATGGGCCACCTGCAGACCTTAAGCCTGCAGGAACACCTAGGGCCCTAAGGGTGCCTACAATTGGGCAGGCAGCTTGGCCTCCAGAAGCATGTACACAATTACCATAGTGGATCTCGGAGCCCTCTTTGAGTTAGCATCCCCCAGGCTGGCTCTCGACGCAGGAGATGTGGGTTCGCTCCTTGGATTGGGAAGATCCCCTAGAGGAGGAAATGGCAACTCATTCCAGTATTCTTGCCTGGAGAATTCCATGGACAGAGGTGCCTGGCAGGCTACAGTTCATGAGGTCACCAAGAGCTGAATGCAGCTGAGCTCATGTGCGCATATGCACACACACACACACACACACACATACACCCACAGGCTGGCTCTTGGCAACAGTGATGACTGTGTCCCATGGCTCGTGGCCCTCCTCTGCCCTGGGTATGGTGCCCCTGAGAGGCTGGGCTGAGCCCCCATTTGTGCCTTCCACCAGTCCCTGCCATAAGACCCTGCATGTAGTGGGTACTCAGGAAATACTGGTTGAGTGAACACAGGAGATGTTGAACGATGATTCACTTCTGCCTCATTTGTGTTAGGGCTGACACTTGGGTTGAAAGCGAGGGAAAGGAAGGATGCTTTTGGTTAGCAACGTGGTGGGACACTCCCCACCCACACATGTATGTTGGCGTGCGTGTCTGCATTTGTGTGGGTCCATGTGAGACTGCACGTGTAGTGTACGTCTACATATAGGATGGACTCATTTACAGAGGGTGCAGGTATAGATATGTGTGCATGCCCTGATGCATGTGAGAGGGTGCATATAAAAAGCACTTATAGGATATGCACGTGGGTGGGTGGCGTCAGTCGCTCAGTCATGTCCAACTCTTTCTGACCCCATGAACTGTAGTCTGCCAGATTCCTCCATCCCTGGAATTCTCCAGGCAAGAATACTCGAGTCGGCCACCTTTCCTTTCTTGAGGGGATCTTCCTGACCCAGGGATTGAATCCAGGTCTCCTGCAATGCAGGCAGATTCTTTACCTTCTGACATCAGGGAAGTCCCTTGTGTGGGTGGGGACCCATGCATATGTGCACGTTTTTGTGGGAGATACACACGCCTCCTTGGCATGCACCTGCATGCACAGGGCATGGGAGTGTGCGTAGATAGCCGGCAATCTTCTGCTTCCTGGACTCTATCTCCCACTCGTTTACCCTTCCCCATCTAGCAGTCAGACCTGTGCAGGCAGTGCTCATGGCACGAGAGAGCTGGAGAAGTGAGGTGGCTGGGAGTGCAGGCTGCCCGATAGGTCCGACTCTGCCCCTCACCCACTGTGCATTCTCAAGCAAGTTTTGTAAACTCTCCTTGCCCAGTTTTGGTCATGACAGCACTTTTTTGAACTATAAGCCTAGAAAAATGGTGCCCAGTGAGGCTCCACAAAGATTAGTTGTTGATAGTATCTTGGCTGGGGGCTGCTGCGGGTAGCAGGGCCAGTTCTGAGAACAGGGCTGCAACCTTGTCCATCCATCTCCATGAACGTGATGGGCAAGTTCCAAACACTGGCTGGAGAGACGAGAAGAGGGGTGGGGAGGGCCGAGGGCTGCAGAAGTTTCGCCCCTGACGACTCCTTCGGACTCCTCAGAAGGCCCTGGGGAGTCTGCAGAGGGGTCCCCAGTTCCAGAACACACACGTGGCAGGGCGCAGCAAGGTAGGAGCAGCTTTTTAAAAACAGTCCCCTGGAGACAGCAAAGCTGGGCCTCAGGGGCCACCCACCCACCCACCACAGGGACTGGCAGCCGCACGGGGCGAGGTAAATCACCCGTGATTGCCCTCTGGAATGCGGTCGCTGTGAATGGTAACACGCATGTTGCTGCTACGTAAACACAGTTAAGCTATTTATGATGGCCTCGGCCTGGCGGCCCCTGGAGGATCCTGCCTTGTAGGGGATGGGCGGGCCACCTCGGCTCTGCTCTGTGGGCCAAGACAGTGGGGAGAGGGATTTATCTTCTCGAGACCCAGATCCTTGGCACTTCCTGCTGCCAGCCCAACCCCAAGGCCCGGCACTGGGGGCCAGGAGAGGTACCCCCTCGCATGCCAGAAAAACGTGTTCCGAGATTACGGAAAGTAAGAGAACTTCCAAATTGCCTCTTCGTTTAGTTTTAGCCCTTGTCCTTTGCCCGGTTGGGGGAGGATATTTTTCTAAGTAAGCAGGAGTTTTGCCCCGAATCCCAGGAATACACTGGGGCGGATCTCCATGCAGGATCCTGGAGGAGACACTGAGGAAGAGACTCAAGCCAGCCCCCAGGAAACCCTCAGTGTGTGGGAAGGGACCAGCCCTTGCCAGCTGGAGCCTCCAGCCCAAAGGTGGAGACACAGCTCCTGTCCTCAGCCCCCCTCCCTCCTCCTGCCCAGGCTGAGGGTGGAGGCACAGTCTCTGTGTCCCTCTGCACTCAGTGGCTGGACTGGGCCAGCTGGGGCTCAAGGCCTCAGGTAGCCTCGGGGAACAGGCTGCCCTGGAGGGCCAAAGCCTTAGTCGTGGCCGTAACCACTGAGACTTCCCCACGAGAAGTTTTGCTGAAGGTCTCTGTCCTGGAGCATGCCCTAGGCTCGGCCGATTCTCTTTCTCCAGAAGTGCCCTCACTTCTATAATAAATAAATACCATCTATTTTTTTCAAAATGAACTGGCATTACCCAAGAGGCTGCTTAGGCCGGTAAACCCTAGAGGGATTTCCTCCCAGGGTATAGAGGCCCTGCCCACCCCTGGGCCTCTCCCCAGCGACTCCAGGCCTCCCTCTCCTCCCTTGCTCCATGGCTGCCTCTCCATCCATCTCAGGTTTTCTCCCGTGATTCTCATGCCCGGAGGGTACTCGTTGCCCCTTCCTGCCCACCCGCGTGCTGAGCACCCGCAGGACTGGCCTTCCCGGGCAGCTCCCTCCACAAGATCTTCTCCCTCCTGTTGTCTACCCAGGCCGATCCAGGCTGTCTGGATCCATCTGCTTGTCCCCCAGCTCCTCTGTTGATAGTCACCATCACTCACGGAAGGCCTTTGCCATGCCCCATGCTGGGCTTATTGGCTCACACACATCCTCTCCAATTTTCCACCAGCCGGAAAATGGCAATTTCGGGCCTCATTATGGTGATGAGGGAGCAGAGGTGGAGGGAGGCTGGGTGATCTCCAGGGTCATAGCCGGTGAGCGGACTGGGCTCTGGTCCCTGTGTTCTGTTCAGGGTACCCACTTTCCTGTGTTCCCCCACACCCCAGGGAACCCAGAGCAGCATGCCTTGATTAGGTGGGGTCCGAAGAGTTCACGGGGTGAGGGTGGGGGTGGGGGTAGGTGGGCTTTTTGTTTTAATTAAAAAAAAAAAAAAAGAATATGGGAACTTTCACACATTTACAACAGTTATGATCATGCTGCTTAGTCAGTGCTTTCTGGTTTTGCGTTTGTTTTCCATTCTATTTCTTTCTATCAACAAGGACACCATAAAAAGGGACAAAAAACAGGTCATCCCTGAGCTGTCTCAGTGTCACTAGTCCCTTTCTTCCTGCGGCTTCGGTTGTGGCGAAGAAAATGGTGGCTTTCTGTAGTTTTATTTACAGCCCCTTTAATGTCAATTAAATCCATCATATCAGAAACAAACGTTTCCCCCCAAATTTAACCATCACATGATTCTTTCAACTCGATTTCAAACATTTTAAAAATAAATATTTTAGAATAGCTTTAGATTTCCAGAAAAATTGCCAAGATAATACAGTTTCCCATATGCTCCATACCCATGTTCCTCTAATATGTGTGTGCTAAGTCGCTCCAGTTGTGACTGACTCTTTGTGATCCCATGGACTGTACTCCACCAGGCTCTTCTGTCCATGGGATTCTCCAGGCAAGAATACTGGAGTGGGTTGCCATTTCCTTCTCCAGGCGATTTTCCCATCCCAGGGACTGAACCCATGTCTCTTGTGTACCTGCATTGGCAGGCGGATTCTTCACCACTAGCGGCAATAGAATAAATATCTCTATAATAAATACCTTAATTAGTTTGGTATGTTTGTTAAAATTAATGAACAAACATTAACATGTTATTATTATTAACTGAAACTCATGCTTCCTAATTTCCTAAGGAAATTCCTAACTAAATTTCCTTAGTTTTTACTAATGTCCTCTTCCAGTTCCAGGATCCTACCCAGGACACCTCATTACATTAGCCTGCATGCCCCTTAGGCTCCGCTTGGCTGTAACAGCGCCCTCATTTCCTTGTTCTTAATGACCTTAACAGGTTTGAGGCCTGCTGGTATTCTGTAGAATGTCCATCTCTCAACTGGGATTTGTCTGATGTTTTTCTCATGATTAGGCTCAAGTTAGGAGTTTATGATGGAAGAACACAGATAAAGTGTCACATCCTATCAAGGGTACATACTATCTGCACGACTTATCACTATTGATGTTGACCTCGATCACATGGCTGAAGTGGTGTTTGTTAGCTTTTTCCACCGTAAAGTTACTCCTTCCCTTCACCCCACCTTTTCCATACTGTCCTCTTTGAAAGGAAGTCACTGTCCAGAGCTGATACTTAAGGGAAAAGGAGCTACGTTCTACCTCCTCGAGAGTGAAGCATCTATATCATTATTTGGAATTCTTCTGCATGGGAAATTTTGTCTCTTCTCCCCATTGATCATGTAATCATTTATTTACATAAGTTATGGGCTCATGGAAATTTATTTTATACCTGGGTTATAGTTCAAAATTACTTTATTCCATTTCTCAAGTTGTTCTATCTTTGGCCACTGGAATTCTTTCAGTTGGTTCTTGTGTAGTGTGTGTGTGTGTGTGTGGTGTGTGTGTGTGTGTGTTTTGTACTTTTTTACTTCCTGGCTAATTATAAGATACCCTGGCCTCACCTTGTATACTTCCTGCCCCAGTTCCAGACTCAGCCTTTTTTTCAGGGAGCAGCGGTTTCCTTGAATGAAAAATGAGATTAGAAACCAAGATCTGAGAACTAGGTGTGCTTATCACTTCTGGGGTGTAGTTTCTTATAGACCCTCCCAGCTGACAGATAAAGGAAATATATGTCTTCACTAACTCATGGGTCTACACATTTCTGTAAGTATTTCTTTTGTAACTATCTATATCTGTATTAAGCTAGACTTGAGTTTGTATTTACGTCCCCAACTCTAGTCTATTACCACATGGATCATTCCAGCCTCCTCCTCTCATTGTAACCTTTCACTCCAACAGAGAGAAACTGGCTCTCATCTGCTGTCCATTTACTTAAACGTTCAGTTCCCGTGTAAGTGTGTAACAGTTCAGATCGTTAACCCACGTTTCCACAGGACACAACTTTATCAACTAGAGTACAATGCTACGTGCAGTTCCCTGTGTCTTTAGTCTTACAGATTCCAGTCATTCCCGGAGTTACTTTGTCAGGACTTTTCCTCTCATCCCGTGCAAAGAAGTGGTGTTACACTTTTGTAATATGGTTAGATTCTTTTGTCACATTCTGTGTCCTATCTTGCAATCTCCCAGACTCCTAAATGATTTTTTATAATTTGCATACATTAAAGCTTACTCCTTGGGCTTAAAGTTCTATGAGTTTTGACAATTGCAACAAGTATCCACTATTTCACACAGAATGGATGGATCACATAGACTAGTCCTCAATTCAGTTCAGTTCAGTCGCTCAGTCGAGTCCGACTCTTTGTGAGCCCATGAATCACAGCACTCCAGGCCTCCCTGTTCATCACCAATTCCTGGAGTCTACTCAGACTCGTGTGCATCAAGTCAGTGATGCCATCCAGCCATCTCATCCTCTGTCGTCCCCTTCTCCTCCCGCCCCCAGTCCCTTCCCAGCATCAGTCTTTTCCAGTGAGTCAACTCTTCACATGAGGTGGCCAAAGTACTGGAGTTTCAGCTTTAGCATCAGTCCTACCAATGAACACCCAGGACTGACCTCCTTGCAGTCCAAGGGACTCTCAAGAGTCTTCTCCAACACCACAGTTCAAAAGCATCAATTCTTTGGCACTCAGCTTTCTTCACAGTCCAACTCTCACATCCATACCTGACCACTGGAAAAACCATAGCCTTGACTAGATGGACCTTTGTTGGCAAAGTAATGTCTCTGCTTTTTAATGTGCTATCTAGGTTGATCATAACTTTACTTTCAAGGAGTAAGCGTCTTTTAATTTCATGGCTGCAATCACCATCTGCAGTGATGTTGGAGTACCGCCCTACAAAATTCTCTGGGTTTACCTAGTCAAGCCTCCTCCCATCCCAAACCCATGACAACCACTGATCTGTGTACCAATCTCTACACTTTTGCCTTTTCCACAATGTCATATAAATGAAATTGCACAGTATGGAGCTCCTCCAGACCAACTTCTTTCACTTGGTAGTATGCACTTGAGATTCATCCACGTCTTTGTGTGGCTTGATTGCTCTTTTCTTTTTATTGCTAAGTAGCATTAAGGTATGTGGATGTACCAGTGTGTTTATCTATTCACCTATTAAAGGACATCTTGGTTCTCTGGCAATTATATTTTTGGCAATTCTAAATAAATTGCTGCTATAAATATTCCCGTACTGGTTTTTGTGTGAACTTAAGTTTTAAAATCAATTGAGTAAATAACTAGGAGTACAATTGTTAGAGCATATTGTAAGACTATGTTTAGTTTTATAAGAAACGGCCAAAGTGGCTGTACCATTTTGCATTTCCATCACTGATGAGTGAGAGTTCTTGTTGCCCCACATCCTCACCAGCAACTGATATTGTCAATGAAAAAAAATGTAGCCACTCAAAAAAGTATATAGTGGTTTCTCATTGTTTTCATTTTCCTCTTGACCAATGACCCTGAGCCTCTTTTCACAGGCTTATTTGCCATCCATACATCTTCTCTGATGAGCTATCTGTTCGGATGTTTTATCTATTTAAAAAATATTTATTTGGTTGCACCAGATAGTGGTGGCATGCAGGATCTTTTAGTTATGGCAGGCGAACTCTTACTTACAGTATGTGGGATCTAGTTCCCTGACCAGGAATCGAACCCAGGTCTCCTGCGTTGGGAGGGCAGCGTCTTAGCCACTGGACCACCAGGGAAGTCCCTCTACTCATTTTTAAATCGGGTTGTCAGATAAATCCTGATTGTTTTTTAAAAAAAGTCAATTCCACCTCTGATAGAGGAGGATCAAATGCCACTGAGAACGTTCAGCATTTAGATAAGATACCTAAGAAATATTTGTGGAATAACATTCCACGGAGACCTGGAATCCCAGAGCTAAAAGGCACCTTGGAGTCCTCCTACATGAGAAGAAAATGAGTTTCGAGTGAAAAGGTGAGAGAGAGTGACAAGGTGATGAAACGACAGAGACATTTTCTCTGCCCCACACACCCGCNCTTCTCCTCCTGCCCCCAGTCCCTTCCCAGCATCAGTCTTTTCCAGTGAGTCAACTCTTCACATGAGGTGGCCAAAGTACTGGAGTTTCAGCTTTAGCATCAGTCCTACCAGTGAACACCCAGGACTGACCTCCTTGCAGTCCAAGGGACTCTCAAGAGTCTTCTCCAACACCACAGTTCAAAAGCATCAATTCTTTGGCACTCAGCTTTCTTCACAGTCCAACTCTCACATCCATACCTGACCACTGGAAAAACCATAGCCTTGACTAGATGGACCTTTGTTGGCAAAGTAATGTCTCTGCTTTTTAATGTGCTATCTAGGTTGATCATAACTTTACTTTCAAGGAGTAAGCGTCTTTTAATTTCATGGCTGCAATCACCATCTGCAGTGATGTTGGAGTACCGCCCTACAAAATTCTCTGGGTTTACCTAGTCAAGCCTCCTCCCATCCCAAACCCATGACAACCACTGATCTGTGTACCAATCTCTACACTTTTGCCTTTTCCACAATGTCATATAAATGAAATTGCACAGTATGGAGCTCCTCCAGACCAACTTCTTTCACTTGGTAGTATGCACTTGAGATTCATCCACGTCTTTGTGTGGCTTTATTGCTCTTTTCTTTTTATTGCTAAGTAGCATTAAGGTATGTGGATGTACCAGTGTGTTTATCTATTCACCTATTAAAGGACATCTTGGTTCTCTGGCAATTATATTTTTGGCAATTCTAAATAAATTGCTGCTATAAATATTCCCGTACTGGTTTTTGTGTGAACTTAAGTTTTAAAATCAATTGAGTAAATAACTAGGAGTACAATTGTTAGAGCATATTGTAAGACTATGTTTAGTTTTATAAGAAACGGCCAAAGTGGCTGTACCATTTTGCATTTCCATCACTGATGAGTGAGAGTTCTTGTTGCCCCACATCCTCACCAGCAACTGATATTGTCAATGAAAAAAAATGTAGCCACTCAAAAAAGTATATAGTGGTTTCTCATTGTTTTCATTTTCCTTAGTTTTATAAGAAACGGCCAAAGTGGCTGTACCATTTTGCATTTCCATCACTGATGAGTGAGAGTTCTTGTTGCCCCACATCCTCACCAGCAACTGATATTGTCAATGAAAAAAAATGTAGCCACTCAAAAAAGTATATAGTGGTTTCTCATTGTTTTCATTTTCCTCTTGACCAATGACCCTGAGCCTCTTTTCACAGGCTTATTTGCCATCCATACATCTTCTCTGATGAGCTGTCTGTTCGGATGTTTTATCTATTTAAAAAATATTTATTTGGTTGCACCAGATAGTGGTGGCATGCAGGATCTTTTAGTTATGGCAGGCGAACTCTTACTTACAGTATGTGGGATCTAGTTCCCTGACCAGGAATCGAACCCAGGTCTCCTGCGTTGGGAGGGCAGCGTCTTAGCCACTGGACCACCAGGGAAGTCCCTCTACTCATTTTTAAATCGGGTTGTCAGATAAATCCTGATTGTTTTTTAAAAAAAGTCAATTCCACCTCTGATAGAGGAGGATCAAATGCCACTGAGAACGTTCAGCATTTAGATAAGATACCTAAGAAATATTTGTGGAATAACATTCCACGGAGACCTGGAATCCCAGAGCTAAAAGGCACCTTGGAGTCCTCCTACATGAGAAGAAAATGAGTTTCGAGTGAAAAGGTGAGAGAGAGTGACGAGGTGATGAAACGACAGAGACATTTTCTCTGCCCCACACACCCGCATGCCCTGCTCCACCCTTTACTTCCCAGTGCCTCACCATTAGGTGGGACCACAAAACTAGGTCTCGCTGATAGGGTGTGAACCCGGCTGCTGTCTGTCTCTGCGGAGCCAGAGCATCTGAGAGCCAGTGTGCAACCCTGCTGCTCTTTTCTGCCCCTGCAGGTACAACCATGGAAGCCACTTGCTGAAGCTCGATAGATCTGATATCAGGGTCCCTGACTGGTTTTGTGGAGAAGAACCGCTGCCCATCTACCTTGGCTAAATTATGTGAGCAAGAAACAAATCTTCCTGGTATGGATCAGCTGAGAGGTCAGGGCTCAGTTGTCACTGCAGCACAGCAGAGCCTGTCCTGACATGTACAGCCAATCATTGGCTGGTGCTTTGGCACCTCATCAGAGTCCCCAAACCTGGTGCTATGCTGGCCCAGAAGAGGAGGTCCTTAAGGAAAGAGATTTTTACATGAATCAGCTAAGAATCTACTGAGACCTACTACGTGCCTGGCCCTGTATGGGCACTGTGTCTTTATGACCCCGGGTTTGTAGGGGAGAAGGTCCAACTCTCTGTTGAACTGTCTGCTCTTGTTACTCACTAGTCCTTATCTCCCCAGATGACATACGCTGGTTGGCATATAATTGAAGCTAACCTTCCCACAACAGAACAATCCTTATGGGATATTAAAGACAGATTTCCTTACCCAAGCCAAGGCCTCCAAAGTAAAAGTGAAAATCCCTCAGTCATGTCCAACTCTTTGCAACCCCATGGACTATACAGGCCATGGAATTCTCCAGACTAGAATACCAGAGAGGGTAGTCTTTCCCTTCTCCAGAGGATCCTCCCAACCCAGGGATCAAACCCTGGTCTCCCGAACTACAGACGGATTCTTTATCAGCTGAGCCACCAGACAACCCAAGGCCTCCAAGTCTGTATAAATCCCACGTCCCTCCAGAGTTTCACCTGGCAGGTAGCGTGTCTCAGATGCTCTCTCCTATCTTGTGTGTGTATGTGTGCGTGTCAGAGTTTCACCTGGCAGATAGCGTGTCTCAGATGCTCTCTCCTATCTTGTGTATGTGTGCGTGTGTGCACTCAGTTGTGTCCAACGCTGTGACCCCATGGGCTGTAGCCCGCTAGACTCCTCTGTCCGTGGGATTCTCCGGGCAAGAACACTAAAGCGGGTTGCCATTTCTTTTTCCAGGAGAACTTCCCGACCCAGGGATAGGACCTGTGTCTTTTGAATCTCCTACACTGGCAGGTGGGTTCTTTACCACTGTGCCACATGGAAAGCCTTCTCTTCTATCTTGCTTTCTGCTAACCCCACCCTTTCCAGAGGAGGAAGACACTGCTTTCTTCATTGTGAGCACCTGCCGGCATTTACCAGGCTTTTTTCTCCAACTTGGTCCAGCCTAAAACAATTTGCCCCAAGCTGACCTCTGATAGCGGGTCACAGGCTTTGGTGAAACTCGTCCACAGCCTCCCAGCCTCCTAATCACATTATCTAGAGGCCTGATGCAATCCTCAGGGCAGGGAGTGAGGGTTTTTTTTTTTCGTGTGAAGTGAAGTGATGCTCACAGGGCTCAAATTCAAGACCCTGACCTCATTAGCGCAATGTTCTGGTCAACAGGCTTGAAGAAATGTGATGATGTTAATTATGTGCTGATTTATTTAATCCCTGTTCTTGTGAAATGCATGTATTTGCCTTCCCCTCCTTTCCCCAGGAACTATAAACTCCTGGGGGCTAGGCAAAGGGTGAGCGGGCCGGAGAGGCGGGTGGGGGGGAGGACGAGACCAGGGTCATCCAGACCTGGATTCACTTCCTGGCTACGGTGACCTTGGGTAGCCTTTCTGAGCCTGGGATTGAGGAAGGATTATGGGTTTGGCACTGTGCCTGGCACGTAGGAAGCTTGGTAAAATAGAGCTATTATTACCAGACTGTTAATTATTATTTTATTCTGTCCACTGAAGGATGATTTTCCATTGTCCCATCTTGATTTTTTTTAATTTATGTATTTTCGGTTTCACTGTGTCTTCACTGCTGTGCCCGGGCTTTTCTCTAGTTGCGGCAAGCAGAGGCTACTACTCTCTAGCTTCAGTGCACGGGCTTCTCATCGCCGTGGCTGCTCTTGTTGCAGAGCACAGGCTAGCGGGGCGCACGGGCTCAGTAGATGCAGCCTGTGGACTCAGTAGTCGCGGCACACGGGCTTAGTTGCCCCACAACACGTGGACTCTTCCCAGACCAGAAATCAAACCCAACTTCTCTGCATCGATAGGTGGGTTCTTAACCACTGGACCACCAGGGAAGTCTCTGTCTTGATTCTTAAGAGATACTAGAGTGTAGGCCAGTGTTTCTCAGTATAACTTTCTGGGATGACAAAAATGTTCAGTATCTGCACTATCCAATATGGTAGCCATGAGCCACATGCGGCTGCTGAGCACGTGAAAGGTGGCTGGTATAACTGAGGAAATGAATTTTTAAACTGCATTTCATTTTCATTATTTCACAGTGAAGAAGTCCCATAAGTTTAGTGGACTGTATCGGGTGGGACAGGTATGGAGGGTCAGAGTGAGGGCTCTGGGGGAGACCACCAGGGTTCCCATCCTGATTCCTAGCCGCCAGCCCCTGGGCCAGTTACGCAACCACTCTGGACCTCAGCGTCCTCATCTGGAAATGGGGATATTATAGTACTGTCTTCCCAAGGTGGTTGTGAGGATTAAATGAGTCAATCTACATAAAGTGCCCCATTTTAGAAAGTCTGTTATTATTGCTCTCTGTATAGCACTGGTGTCTAGCCTGTAATCCGTGGGCATGACTATGTCTCCCGCCTTGAGGACCTTTGTCTGCTCCAGCTCTAAACTCTTCATGGCCCCAACCCGAGGCGGAAAAAACTGTGTCCATGGACCAGGGAGTGAAGAAGACTCAGGGTGCCCTGAGGAGGATAAGGATGATGGATAAGGATGCCTTGGATGACAGACCTGGCTACCCCTCCCCTCCATGGCATGGACCTGTCGCCCTTCTCCAGAAGAGGTGGGCTGCAGGTGACAGCTGGGGGGTTTGGGGCATGGCAGCCTGAAAGAGGAGGTTCAGATCGGCTCAGGGGTGAGAGGCTTTTTTCATTCCAACCTCCCAGGCCACAGGGAACCACAGGAGCCAAACCGTGTCCACTCCACCCTGTCTTCAAGCGTGGAGATGGATGATCTGATCCACCTGCCAGAACAGCCATGAAGCCAGGGGAGGCCAGAAGTCAGGAGGACTCTCCCGGAAAGCTATGAGCGGGTTTCTAAGAAATGCAAGACTTGGGTCCTATGCCAGGGCCCTGGAGCCAAAGCTTCGGAATTCCCCCTCCCTCCCCACCCTGATGAGGAATGGAATTCCTCCATTTCAGGGAACGTGGTTGCAAGCCTTGGTCCTTTCATCTCAGCCCCATCCTCCACAGGGGTGCGAGGACCACGTGGGGGTTTCTGGGTTCTGGGACATCTTGGTGTCCCAGAGCACAGCCTCAAATTTCCCCAATGAACTAATCAGCATCAGAGGCCAAGGGCCCTCCAAGGATCTCGCAGCCCCCGCCTTCATCCTGACGATTTCCTCACCTGTCCTGGACTCAGCAGGAAATGGAAAGGTCCCCAGGCAAGGCCCAAGTCCCCTGTGAGGAGGCCCAGGAGAACTCCTTCTCCCAGCCAGAATTCACTCCCCTCCCCTGGGTCTGGGACTCCTACTTCTATGACCAGGAGCAACCCACCCTCCAGAGCAACAGAGGAAAGCCCCAATCTCATGGAACAGGGCATGGGACAGGGATCATCTTTGCTGCACTTTCCCTGACTTCAGAGTAAGAGACAGCAGGAGACACCGAGGTTAGACTCCAGGAAGGACTTCCTTGTGATGAGAAGTATGAGACGGTTGTAGGAGCCAGTTGTATTCAATCTTCTGATCAGGTTAATGGGGGAGGGCTCCAGTAGAGTGGGATGAAGAGAAACCTGGGATTTAAAATACACAGGATAGGGGCTTCCCTGGTGGCTCAGTAGCATCTGAGCCCTTGTGCCACAGCTGTTGAGCCTGTGCTCTAGAGCCCAGGAGCTGCAATGGCTGAGCCCATGTGCTACAACTACGGAAGCCCACGCACTCTAGAGCCCATACACCTCAAGAAGAGAAGTCCACGCACCGCCACGCAGAGTAACTGCAGCTCGCCGCCACCTAGAGCAAAGCTCACGTGACGACGAAGACCGAGCACAGCCAAAAAGAAATAAGTAAACATAATTAATAAAAAGTAAAAAAACACACAGGATGTATAGCCAATATGATCTCTCAGTTACCTACACTGAGAGTCAGACAGACTTAGGTTTAAATCCCAGCCATGCCACTGGCTGGCAGGGTGACCTTGGGTTAACTGTTTAAGGATGTCCATTCAGTTTCCTCATCTGTACAATGGGGAGAAAGAGACTTCTCCCCCCACCATCCCCCCAGGTTGTACTGAAGAATGAGGAAGGTCTATAGGTGAATGATTCCAGCCCAGTGCCTGGCACATACTGGGGAACAGAGTGGACTGGGAGTTTAGGGAGCACTGAAAGGGGAAGACATGCAGGAAGGTAGGCAGGGGTGGGGAGCTCAGTCCCCCAAGAGAAAGACCTGTTATCCTAGCTGGAGGTGGCCTTGGGGCACGGCTGCTGATCAACGAGCTGGTCCCCCTCCCTGTGCCCTGGCTGAGAGTCTCCTGTTCCCCAGCCCTACTCCTACACCCCACTTTAAGGCAGTTGTGCTAGGACTGTAAGAGAGCTCGGACCCTCCCTGGGGAACTCTGCTCTTTCTGCAGGCTCTTCATTCCTCATTTGCTTACCAAAGGAATCCCCGTATGGGGTCTCAGAGAACCCTGATGGCCCTAGTCCTTCTCCTGAAAGATCCTGAGAAGACCCTGGGCTGGGGGCCAGCCTGCCCACCTGCTTCAAACCAGTGATGGCAAGCACTGGGGCGAGGAGGTCTTTGGTGCTTGGGTAGGGGCGGACAGCTGGTGAGCAGGTTTGCTGGAGACCCACTTCCCACCAGAGTGTGCTCAGTCCCCCAGTCGTGTCCAACTCTTTGTGACCCCCATGGACTGTAGCCCACCAGGCTCCTCTGTCCATGGGATTCTCCAGGCAANCACTGGGGCGAGGAGGTCTTTGGTGCTTGGGTAGGGGCGGACAGCTGGTGAGCAGGTTTGCTGGAGACCCACTTCCCACCAGAGTGTGCTCAGTCCCCCAGTCGTGTCCAACTCTTTGTGACCCCCATGGACTGTAGCCCACCAGGCTCCTCTGTCCATGGGATTCTCCAGGCAAGGATACCGGAGTGGGTGGCCATTTCCTTCTCCAGGGATCTTCTCGACCCAGGGATCAAACCTGCGTCTTCTGCATTGCAGGCAGATTCTTTACTGTCTAAGCCTCCAGGAAAGCCTACTTCCTACCAGACTCATGTAAATTGAAAGCCCTCTGGACCTCACAGAGGGGCAGGAGGGAGGCTGGTTTTGCCCAGCTGGCACTGTGGCACTGTGGCACTGTGGCCCCAGGCTGAGTGGCCTCTGAGTGCCTCCCTCCCCCAGGCCCTGGCAAGGGTGAGAAAGGCTTGGTAGCCACTGGGCCATAAACAGTCCTAAAGCCGGCACAGGCCGGATGCCCACTGCCAAGGAGGAAAATGGAGAGATAGCTAGGGCTTGAGAAACCCAGAGCTGTATGCCAAAGCAGGAGTCTTCAGTTCAGTTTTGGGGTTCTTGGATGCCAAGGAGCCAAGCTCTTGTCATAAGTGAAGACTCAGCCCCCACCCCCTTAGACTGGGGGTTGCCTGAGAGCAGGGCTGTGTTCCCCCATCGGAGTGGCCTAGGGGATGGGGCCAATCAGCTTTGACTTTCTCCTACCATCTGGATAAGACCATGGGTCTCAGAAGAGAGAAACCTCTCACTTGTGATGTCCAGGGTCTGAGAGTAAGTCGTTACCATTGAGAGTAACGCAAGGAGGTCAGGGAGGTGGGGGAGGGCATTTTTAACTTTCCTAAAAAGCTGTGGACTCCCAGAGGCTCTCTTGGTCTCCCCCTTACAGCTCTTTGGTCCCCTCATGTGTGCCATTCCTTCTCGGGAGAGGAGACCTGGGGCCTGGAGTGGCCCCAGGGCAGGGCCTGGGCTGTGGCTGAGCGGTAGTGAGCTGCCCGGCTCCTGGCCGGTCCCTTCTGTCTCTTCCCTGCCCCTCACCCCCAAGCCATGCCTGCAGCCCTTGCTCGCCCAGAGCAGTCCCAGCTGCACACCCCGCCCCCTCCTCTGCCCACAGAGGAGGTCGCCCGCTCCCCACTGCCAGGTACAGAGGATAAAAATAACCAGTGGAAAAACACGTGGCTCCAGGTCAAACATTAACCTGCGGGACCCGGCGTGCCGGCCGTGGCGTCCCTTCCCAGGTTCCCTGCCCGCCAACATGCAGCTGCTGATGGCGTCCTCCCCCCATGGCCACCCGTCCCATTCTTGGACACTCATCCACAAGCTCCAGCAGGAAGCGCCCACCCACCCGAGGGCCCGAGGGCACAGTGTGGCCAGCCCACCCAGAGTGGTGACTCCGGGGAGGCTCCTCCCTCCGCTCAGTCTGGGGTCTTCCCTGAAGCCTCTGCGGGCGCAGGTCAGCCCAGTTCCTAGGTGAAAACAACCCCTCCAACCTTCCAGGGTTTCCTCCGGTGTTTTGTTCGTCTGCCGCCGCCAAGCTCATTTAGATTCCTGAAGGAAGGGGAGGGGACACGGAGTCCAGGCAGTGCTGGCCTACACCCCTCAGCACGCTCGGAGGCCACCTGGAGGAGGTGTTGGGAGAGGCAGGCAGGTGAAGCCTTCACCCTTTCCCTAAGGCACCCTGTGTGTGTCCGGCTCTGGAGTTGTCGGGCTGCGTGACCAGAGGGACGAGTGAGCCCCACTCCCACCCCGCGGGCCCAGATAACCCTGCCTGCACACCTCAGGCCCACCCCAGCCTCTCATTAGGCAGATCCTACTCATCGGCATTCCCACAGCTGCCTGCCGGAGGCTCAGCGAGGCGACAGTCTGCCCCCGGCCCTTGCCTCTCACATAGCTGGAGTCCGATGCCCAGGGGTTCTAGCAGATGCCACATAGCAGCCTTCAGCCTGAGCCAGACAGCCCATTTTCTGTCAGAGAAATTTGACTGCACGAGGACAGGAGAGTAAAGTCCATCTGAGCGCAGCAGGAGGCCAGCTGGAGTCCAGGGAGCCCCCACCTTGGAGCTCAAGATGGGTGTAGGGGGGTCTGGGACCAGAGAAGCTCCATGCCCCCACCCGCCCCAGCCACTGCAGTGTCCAGGAGAGTGGCGAATGTGTAACGATTAACTTCTGAGGGGAAGCAGAGGGCTTGAGGGAGATCAGTAAGGGCCTCGCCTGCCTCTTGCGGGGCAACTGAGAGCCAGTCTTGCCTCCAGGTCAAGAGTCCAGTGCTGGACGGAGAGCTGGGAGACCTGGGACCTGGCCTCTGAGGACAGCGAGGCACCACTGGACACAGGAATTCCTACCCAGGACTGTCCCCCTGGAGGTGTTTTGCACCAGGGCGGCCATCCCTGTGCCAAGACAGTGCCCGAAGGCCTGGTCTTGCTACTGACCCAGCCAGGCCACACGGGAGGCCCCACGGACTTTGGAAGCCTTTGGTTTACAGCCCAGTTCTGCTATTTCCGAAGCTACATGGTCATGTATGAGTTACTAAGCCTCAGTGAGTCTCAGTTATCTCCTCCATAAGATGGGGACAATTAAGTCCAGCTCTCAAGGTGTTCCAAGGATTAAGAGGGCCGAGCTCCCTGTTGTACCTAGCACACAGAAATTATGCTGTCGATGGTTGCTCCCGTGGATTTTTCTCTTCATCTGGGGCCTCAGTTTCCTCCTCTGTAAATAAGGAAACTCACGCCCAGCTCACAGGACCAAGTGAGCTGATCTTTATATTGTTGTTGTACGTGGACATTGGTCTGTAACTGTCAGCATGATTACTATCTCTTTCCCTCTCTGCACCCTGGTTTCTTTATCCGGATTCGGTCGTCTCTGAGGACCTCGGCTGGAGGTCCAGGGCGCTCGTCACCTGCTCCCTGAACTCGGTCACACCGCCTGCTCTCCCCACTCCTTGCCAGGGCCCTATCATGCTCATTATCATGCTGACATTTGCTTTGGCTCACAGTGCAATTACCTATTGCATTGAACAAAGGCCCGGGAGAGAGGCAGGCAATAGGACAGCCAGAAGTCCTGGCTTTGGAGAGAGAAGCAGGCAGTGGTGTCAGCCCGAGCCTGAGCTCAGGCCTGAGGAACAAAGCCAGGGGTGCGGGGCAGCGGGTGTGAGGTGGGGGTCAGGATTAATTTCCCCCAGCCGAGGAGCTAAGGAGTGGGAGCTGGGGGTGGGGGGTGGGGAAGGGGGGGGAGAAGGGATGTTTGCATCTGGATGCCATCTGGACAAGGGCAAACATCGAGGGGCCACTCAAGGAAATGCCTGAGTAGCAAATCAAATCCTGCAGAGAAACCGCGGAGCCCTTGAAATGAATGTCTGAGGGAGAGGCGTGCCGCTGAGGAAGTTGGGGGTGGCGAGGAGAGCAGGTTGGGGAAGGAGGCCAAGGGGGAGAGGAAGGGACCACTCCTGGGAGGCTCTGGTGGGGGCCTCCCTGGGCTGGTGGGCCTCAACAGTCACTGCGGCTGGACCTCCAGGCTGGGGGTGATGAAAGGAGGGTCCCCAGACATACAAAAGGTCCGCATTGCCTCAGAATTCTGGGTCTCACTCCCTATATCCCCCCAACCATCTATCAGACCCCTGACCCTGAGGGCTGCTGTCCTTCAATGACCTCACTCCACAAGCATACATGTAGCACCTACTGTGTGCACAGCCACAGGGAAAGGAGGCCTAGATGCTCAGAAGTATAGCTCAGTGTGGTTCTTGGTTCTGACAGACTCAAATTCAAATACCCTTTCTGTTTAAACTGGCTCATAAAACGCAAGTTGCTGTTAAAAGTCTCCATGTTTTCCTTTGTAAAAGAGCATAATCGTGCAGCTTCTTGGGCTTTCCTGGGCGGGCAGCAGGTGCTAACCCCGGGAAGGGCTCCAGAGCAAGGCAGGAGGTCTGGCGGCGGGCGGGGGGGGAGGTGTCCCTCAACACTCCAGGGGCTGAAGATTGCATACCCTCCTTGCCCCCTTCAGTGATGTAATAAGGCAGGTGCTGTCCTAGCCTTGTCCAGGGAGGTCAGGAAACACGCTCGTCCTCAAGCCAGCCTGTCCACAGGACCTGGACAGATGGGCCTTCTCCCCTCTTCCCCCAAAAGGAGCATGGGTGCCCACAGGCATGTCTGTGTGCCTGTGAGTGCACGTGTCCACGAGTTTGTGCAAGTTTTTGCATCTGTGGACGTGCACGTGTGCTTCTACTGTGCATGTTTGCACAGATATGTTCTGTGCATGGTGTTTATTTGGACATGCTCTGTGTGCAAATATTTGTGGGTTTTAATATGTGAATATTCTATGCCCGTGTTTGTGTGACTGTGTGAGCATATGTTACGCAAATGCGGGTTGTATAATTGTGGGTATATATTTACATCTTTCTGTGTTTTGGCCTGTACAATATGTATATATGCTGTGTGTCTGTATTTGTGAATATAGGATCTGCGTGGGTTTGAGTCTGTAGACAAGGTATATATATGTTTGTATAATGTATTTCTGTGTTAATACATGTTTGTGGCTATAATGTATCTGTGTATAATTGGCATGCCTGTGTATCATGTGTGGGTGTATGCTTGTGTGTGTGGACATGTACATGAAATGCAGTTGAGTCTGTATGTATATGTATACCTCTGGAGAAGGAAATGGCTACCCACTCCACTATTCTTGCCTGGAAAATCCCATGGACAGAAGAGCCTGGCAAGCTAAAATCCATGGGATCGCAAAAGAGTTGGACACAACTAAGTGACTAAGCACGCATGCCATGTATGAATATAATTTGCCCATGTGGAAATACATGTCCGTAATTAGCATAAGTGAATCACGTGTATATGTGTTTGCACATCTGAATGTGTAACCTGTGTGATGTGTGCATGCCTGGGCCTGTAGGAGGCAGCCTAGCATGTGAGGAACCGCCCTGGACTTGCAGCCGGAGGAGGTGGTTCAGGCTCCAATACCTTGGCCTTTTGAGCCTCTGTGGGCCTGGCTCTCACTCCCACAGCTGTACTACTTGCCCTCCCTGCCTCCCACCTGAAAGGCCCAAGACGGAGGAACTTGTGGACAAGAAGGAAGCCCAGAGCAGGATTGTCCTGGCAAGCACAGGGAGCTCTGTTGGGTCCAGCCCTGCTCCAAGGATTGTAGAAAAGAGCCTGGCCTCACCCAGCTTACAGTCTGGTTGTAGAAACAGAAGACAGAGACAGGAGAGGGAAGGGGCTGGAAGGGGTTGGCAGACATGCTGACGGGGCCAGGAGGGACTAGGTGGGGCTCAGCCTCCAGGGTAAGAGCCTGGGTGTGTGGGAACAATCACTCTGGGATTGCGGGCAAGGCCTTCAACTGCTCCGTCCCTCCGTTCTCTCATCTGCAGAAGGACATACAGTAGGGCACACCTCAGAGAGCTATTGTAAGGGCTAAATGAGTCAGTACATGGAAGGTGCTTAGAAGAGTGCCTGGCACAGAGAAAGTGCTCAAAGGGTGTTAACTGTTACTGTCACTACAACATGAGAAGCCACTGAATTTGTTCTAAGGACATAGAAAATCAAGTTAACAGCAACAAAACAACCGTCCTCAGTTTCAGGAAGAGTAAAATGTTGTGGAAACGGAAAAAGTCATGGCTCACCTCTGGGTGTCAGTGCTTTTATCAGATCACGCTCCATTTCCATCTAACCAGAATGACATGGGGATCAGGGTCAGGGGGTGGCTGGGAGGCTGCACAGGGCTGTGGCCAGAGGCAGCAGAAGGATCTGTTCTGCTCAGTGAACGTGGACACCTCTGCTCTGTAAGGGACGTTATAGAGTCGTGAGATTCATGGGTATAAACAACTTTAATAATGACTGACGAAAATACATCAAGTAGATAGCTATGCCTGTGGTCAAGTGGCCGTCATTTTCATTCCGTGCTCACTTTCAGTTATGTCTGACTTTGTGCCCATGGACTGTAGCCTGCCAGGCTACTCTGTCCACGGAATTTTCCTAGGCAAGAGTACCGGACCAGACTGCCATTTCCTACTACAGGGAATCTTTCCAACCCAGGGATCGAACCTGGGTCTCTTATTGGTTGATCGAACCCAGCAGATCAAACCTCTGCCAATCTGCGTTGGCAGGCAGATCCTTTACCCCTGTGCCATCTGAGGTATCTGTGGTCAAGTGTACTTGAGTGCTAAGTCTGGAACAGGTGACGTTGGCTATCCATCTCAGGAAAGGGTGAGACATGCCAGCAAGGGTCTCCAAGGACCAGGGGTGCCTGGGAGGGGGGTTTCTCTCTCCCCACTCCAACCAGAAATGACTTTAAGAACAAGGATGTGTCCTGGCTGACCATTATTACTTTGACTGCCTGCGGAGCCCTCCCCTCCCTCTGTACTGGCTAGTCATCCATCTAAATGCATGGGTAAGAAGAAGCATAATGAAATACATGAAAACGTATATGCTGTTTGAGAGATACCACCGTTCTAAGCTTTTTGCCTGTTTTAACTCCTTTCATCCTCCCACCCATCCTGACAACAATTTTTTTTTATTTCCATTGTAAAGATGAGGAAATGAGGCACAGAGAGGTTAAGTAACTTGCCCGAGGCCACAGAGTAGAGCCAGGATTGGGACTCAGGCAGTCTGACCCTGGGCTCTGCACTCTCAAGCACCGATTATTCAAGAAGGCCCAAAGAAGCAGGATGGGGAAAAAGACGGGTTCACCTGGCCTGTTGTCTTGAGAACAGCCAGCAGCCAGGCCACACTGGGTGAACTTGATGGACTTGACAGGGAGAGGCCATGCTCCCACAGGGGCCAGGGACTATCAGGTATGACATCCCTGCTGGGACCCGCGACAGGGAACCCTGTTTGGGCTGCTGGTGTGGGGCCAGGCGGGTGGTAGGGCGAGAAGGAGCCAGAGCCTAGAGGCCTTCGGATGTCAAGATGCCGATGTCAGCTCCAAGTCAGTCCAAAAATGCAGACTTAGTCCTCGACCTTCTAGCATGGTGTGCCTGCCTGTCCACACAGTAGCCACTCAATCACAGCCCAGGTGTCCACCGAGTGCTCACTGGGTGGCTGGAATGAGGTTCAGGATCCAGAACGCTGGGGTTGGTATCCTGTCACCTCTTAGCTATATGACCTTGCATAAGTTACTTGACTGCTCTGTGCCTCAGTTTCCCCTCTGTATACAAAGATCATCACCGCACTGATCTCCCCGTTGTCATGAAGACCAAGCAAGCTAATAGTTAATAGCAAGAGTTTAGCACAGAGCCCAGCCCATCCTCCGTGCTCAATTACTCTAGCCACTCTCTGTCCCTTGACCTTTGGGAATATTAATAATAATGCCCAAGCTTCATCTACTTAATCCCTAGGAATGGTAATAAGATGAATAACAGCTTGCTTCTCAGCAAGCTTTTCAGCCTATTAAGGGGAGGTTGGCTGACAGTAACAGATAAATAACTGCAAAACGAAGGCATAAGCGAGCTCATTGTGCCTGAAGGTGGGCACCTCACAGTCTCTGGTTCTGGGAAACTAGCACATGAGCCCTGGACTCAGCAAGGGCCAGAGGTGGCTTTCTCCTCCAGCTTCTAGCTGCAAAGCGGATGGGCTAAATGATGCCCCTAAAGAAGGGCTGGTGTAGCAGAAGGAGGCTCGATGGGTCCCGGCAGGAGGCAGCCTGGAGGCATGGCGGAGAAGGGGGGGCGGGGGTGGTCTCCCAGGCCAGTGAGCAGCACCACAGGTTTCACCATGCAGGCCTGACTTTTGCTCGTCTGCTCTCCTTTGGACTAAGTCCAGACCACTCTGATCTGAATGCCAAGAGGGCTCTTGCCCACCACATTCCCAGGGAGACTTCCCGGCCCTTGAGGCGATGTTTCCTCTTGGATGGGAGTGATGTGGCTTGCGAGTGTGGTGGGGTTTTGCTGGCAGGAGGGGTAGGCTGGGTGGCAGGCCCGTTTCTCACTGCAGTGAATGCCTTGGTAGTCCAGGGTCTTCCTCCTTAAGAGGGACTGGTTGTGATCACTTGGATCAACTGGCTGTGATCTCCTTGGGCACTGTGGGAGAGGGGTCCTGGACCACCAGTCCTCCTGTGCTCCACTCAGATGTGCTGATAGACCCTCCCCAGCCTCCCAAGGCAGCGTGAGGCAGTACACCTCTGGCCACCAGGCTTCCTTCTGCCCCACTTTCATTTGCCTTTCATTCAATAAATGTTTGGCTGAGCATCTGCTTGATACCAGACCCATCCTTGACCTTCCCGGGAGGCCGGCATCAGCATCATCTCACAGGTGAGGAAAATGAGGCTTTAAGAGGTGAGAGAGAGAGAGACAGCTTGGAAGCTGCAGAGTGGGATTAGATGCCAGCTTGTCTAACCACAGAGCCTAGACATCAGTTGCCATCCCTCGTTAGTCTTCCCTCTGAGATTGGGATGAGAGCATCGGGGCATTCTTCGTAGGTGCCAGGCTTTGCTCAGAGAGCTTGACACGTCTCAGCTCGTCCCATCTTCACTTTGCAGAGATCAAAAGCTTGCTCCAGGGACTTCCCTGAGCCTTGTGGCTAAGACTCCACACTCCCAATGCAGGGGGCCCGGGCTCGATCTCTGGTCAGGGAACTAGAGGCCGCATGCCTCACACACATGCACAAAAGGAGCTTGTCTCCTGGTGTCAGGGAGCTAAGTGTGGAAGAGCCCAGGATGTGTCTGGTTCCAGAGTCTCTCAAGCTCACACCACTCCTGGACAGATGCCAACAGCTGGACCCAGAGGGATGTGATGCTGCTCTCAGTGCAGGACTCTGGAATCCTAGCAGGTCTCCCAGATAGATGATGATGGGGAAAAGCCAGCTGGCAGAAGCGTTGGTCAGGAAACCGCTGTCTATAGGAAGGAACCCTAATAACAAGCCTGTTGACACTGCAGGTGGAAGGCTCCGGGGCCGGAGGGTAGCAGGCCCCAGGCGTGTGTGTTGGCAAAGTCTGAGAGAGGGGGTAACCGCTGAGCTTCAGTGGGGCCACAGGACACCATCCCTGGGTGGTGCTGGCTCACAGGTAGGTCTGGAGTTCCTGATATCTGGCTGGAAAAGGTCCCTGGGGAGACACCGAGGAGAGGACCCCCAGGTATCGAGAGGCAGCTTTGAGTCCACATGGAGCTGGTAGTACTGAGCTCTGGACTCAATATTAGGGGAAGAGGGGCATACCAGGTGAGATGAGATTCCTTCGGGCCTCTAGGAAGCTGGGATCAGAGAACTACAGCACCCAGCTAGGAGGCTTGTTAAATAAAGCTTCCTAACACCCAACCCTGGAGACCATGACTTATAGGAGATCTAGCAATGGGGCTCTAGAGTCTATAGTAAAAATGATTTTCATTTTCATATCGTTTTGAAAAGGTGAAAAGAACAGAAGGAGGGAGGGAGGAAGAAAGGAAAGAAGGAGAAAAGGAAGGAAGGGAGGGAAGGTGAGAGGAAGGATGGACCAGTACTGAAGAGAACACAGTGACAAGCAGATCTCCCTCGGATGCTCCTTCCTGGGAACCGTACCCCAGGGGCCAACAGTGACCACCTTCTTGCCTTCTTCCTGGAGATGCTGCAGGCATACACAGCACCCACGACAGCATAGCAAGCCACTTCCTTCTTTCTCACGGCTTTGTCGTAAAGAAGATGCATTTTTAAAAAGCTCTTCAGCAAATTTTGATAAACAGCTAGTTGGGCTTAGAAAAGTTCTTGTGAGCATACAGCTCTAGATTCAAATCTTACTTCTGACATTTATGAGTTTAAGTGACTTTGGGCAGGATACACGACCCCTCCAAATTACAAGCCTTCTCTTCCCTAGGCATAGAAGAGGGTAATCCCGGTAGAGTTTTAATGAAGATTAGAAATAATTTTATGGCCAATGCCTGGTGCCTACTAGGAGATAATAATTATAATAAAGAGGATGAGACACTGACACGTATATGCAGAAACATGAGAGCAATCCCAAAGAGGATTTCAGCGAAGGGTTCAAAAGACAGGCTGCTGGCAGGATGAATCCTTTCAGCTTGGCCAGAGGAAAAGTCCAGGAACCAACAAGGTGAAAGGGTGAGCTGCATCCCTGCAGTCCATGAGTGGCACCAGGGGATCAGGCAGGGTGAAGGCCCAGATGAGAAGCCTTGCCAGCTCCGGCCCGCTGCCTTGGAAGATAATTTGCTGTTGGTCTGGATGACGTGTCACTAAGTCGGGGCTGGCAGGATCAGCATTTGCTGGGAACCGAAGCCACGGGGAGACTGGGTCACCTGGCCTTGGAGTTTCCATCAGGCCCATTGCTCGGCTGTTGCTTGGCCTGGTGACTCTAGGGCCTGGGACTTCTTGGGTGCCCTGTCCAGCATAGGGTACAGGCGAGACCTAAACAAATCCTTACGGAATTACCTTTTGGATCCCAAACCTAACTGGAAAAAAATAATTCCAAGGCATTCAGAAAAAGAGTCAAGGTGGGGGGTTGAGTCAGGAACGGGTCCAAGTTCCAGCTCTATAATTTCCAAGAGGTGTAAATTCAGGTGCACTCTAATTTTCCCAAGCCTCAGTTTCCTTGTTAGTAAACAGGGCCTTCCTTCAAGGATTAAGCCATAAAATGTCTATAAGGCAATGGGCACAGGGCTTGTGGTGCAACAATAATTATAGTCTAAATTTATTGTTCTTCCTTTTCAAAACAGCTAGTTATTGGAATTCAGTTGATCATATTGGCAAATGAATTTTATATACACTGCAGTGGAGTAGTTGGCCCTGAAGGAGGGAAGGTTTGAGCAAGGAGATTTTTTTCAGTAAGAGGTGAGTTCAGAAATAGTGTTGAAAGGGAAGATGTCANCACGACCCCTCCAAATTACAAGCCTTCTCTTCCCTAGGCATAGAAGAGGGTAATCCCGGTAGAGTTTTAATGAAGATTAGAAATAATTTTATGGCCAATGCCTGGTGCCTACTAGGAGATAATAATTATAATAAAGAGGATGAGACACTGACACGTATATGCAGAAACATGAGAGCAATCCCAAAGAGGATTTCAGCGAAGGGTTCAAAAGACAGGCTGCTGGCAGGATGAATCCTTTCAGCTTGGCCAGAGGAAAAGTCCAGGAACCAACAAGGTGAAAGGGTGAGCTGCATCCCTGCAGTCCATGAGTGGCACCAGGGGATCAGGCAGGGTGAAGGCCCAGATGAGAAGCCTTGCCAGCTCCGGCCCGCTGCCTTGGAAGATAATTTGCTGTTGGTCTGGATGACGTGTCACTAAGTCGGGGCTGGCAGGATCAGCATTTGCTGGGAACCGAAGCCACGGGGAGACTGGGTCACCTGGCCTTGGAGTTTCCATCAGGCCCATTGCTCGGCTGTTGCTTGGCCTGGTGACTCTAGGGCCTGGGACTTCTTGGGTGCCCTGTCCAGCATAGGGTACAGGCGAGACCTAAACAAATCCTTACGGAATTACCTTTTGGATCCCAAACCTAACTGGAAAAAAATAATTCCAAGGCATTCAGAAAAAGAGTCAAGGTGGGGGGTTGAGTCAGGAACGGGTCCAAGTTCCAGCTCTATAATTTCCAAGAGGTGTAAATTCAGGTGCACTCTAATTTTCCCAAGCCTCAGTTTCCTTGTTAGTAAACAGGGCCTTCCTTCAAGGATTAAGCCATAAAATGTCTATAAGGCAATGGGCACAGGGCTTGTGGTGCAACAATAATTATAGTCTAAATTTATTGTTCTTCCTTTTCAAAACAGCTAGTTATTGGAATTCAGTTGATCATATCGGCAAATGAATTTTATATACACTGCAGTGGAGTAGTTGGCCCTGAAGGAGGGAAGGTTTGAGCAAGGAGATTTTTTTCAGTAAGAGGTGAGTTCAGAAATAGTGTTGAAAGGGAAGATGTCACTGTTGCTGTTTAGTTGCTAAGTTGTATCTGACTCTTTGCAACCCATGGACTGCAGCAAGCCAGGCTTCCCTGTCCTTCACTATCTCCCAGGGTTTGCTCAAACTCATGTCCATTGAGTCCATGATGCCATCCAATCATTTCACCCTCTGTCTCCCCTTTCTCCTCCTGTCCTCAATCTTTCCCAGCATCAGTATCTTTTCCAATAAGTCAGCTCTTCACATCAGGTGGCCAAAGTATTGGAGATTCAACTTCAGTATCAGTCCTTCCAGTGAATATTCAGGGTTGATATCCTTTAGGATTGACTGGTTTGATCTCCTTGCTGTGCAAGGGATTCTCAAGAGTCTTCTCCAACACCACAGTTCAAAAGCATCAGTTCTTCAGTGCTTAGCTTGCTTTATGGTTCAACTTTCACATCCATACATGACTACTGAAAAAAGCCATAGCTTTGCCTATATGGATTTTTGTCAGCAAAGTGATGCTTCTGCTTTTTAACAGAAAAAGGAAGATGGTCTCTAATTAATTTGACAATTTTTATTCAGCATCAACCATGCATCAGGCAAGGTCTCAGGCCCTGGTGATAAAACAACATACAAGGCAGATGCACATCCCCACCCTTGTGGAGAATACATTCTAGTGAATTATTCTAGGACCAAAGCACCCAGTGTGGGGTCAGGGGGAGGGACTCTTCCAGACCAAAAAGCCCCTTTCTCCACGGAGAGGGTCAAACTGCCTCCCACTCAGGACAAATGGCCTGGCTAGTACCATAAGGACAATTTACTGACCCCAGAGAAATCCACTCTGGGCTTGACAGGACAACTCACCTGGAGTGAGGGGCTGGCACTGCCTGGAATAGACTCCCAACAGTGGCAGAGAACCTGACCCATTCTGGTTTCTATCCGGGTCTAGACTGGCTCCCTTCAGTTGGCTACCCCAGGAGCCCTTAGCCTTCACCCAACCACAAGGTGAGTGGGAAAGGATGGACCCTACTTCCCAAGGGCCCAGCAAACGGTGGCCGTCTTTTGAGTCCCTGAACTGTGTTTACTTTTCTTCTCAGACTGGGGCTCTCAGAGGGCGGGGTTGTGTCTTCCCGCAGACTGCGGACATTTCCCCTCTCTTCTCCAGGCCTGGCCGCTGCAGAGTATGGATCCTCTTCCTTATTTCTGGGGTGATGGTGTGTTTGCATGCTATGTAGCTTCAGTCGTGTCCAACTCTGTGTGACCCTATAAACTGCCACCTTCCAGGCTCCTCTGTCTGTGGGATTCTCCAGGCAAGAATCCTGGAGTGGGTTGTCATGCCCTTCTCCAGGGGATCTTCCTGACCCAGGGATCAAACCTGTGTCTCTTAGGTCTCCTGCATTAGCAGGAGAGTTCTTTACTGCTGAGCTACCAGGGAAACCCCCTGACTTGATGGCTCCCAGATGAAAGACTGAGTTGACTGAAATTAGCTCTCCTGTTGTCAGGCCAGGTCTCTGTCCCGTACACGGATCAGGCGCAAACTCCCACTTTGCCCTTCAACTTCTCACAAGCTCCAGAGTCATCTCTGCCCTGTCTGTTCATAAAGCTGTCGGGAGGCCTGGCTGCCTGGCCAGCTGCTTTTTCATCTCCAGGGAAAGGGCACCCTGAGTCCTGGGACTTTCTATCTCACCCCTCCCTGGATGCTATTAGGCAAGTGAGGCGTTGACTTTTCTGCAGCTCTCACTGTTTAGCTACAGGATTAGTTCTAGTCCATTTACTCACCAAGACCGCTGGTCAAATGCTGGGACCAGAAAAGCACATACCCGTTGCATAATAAATGTTTAATAATGACAGTTGGGACTGACCAGAAAATGCCCCGGCTGGCAGGCCTGTAGTCACACCGGCTCCAGGGAGCGATGAAAGTTCAGCTCCATTGTCCCCACCTACCTACTCCGCCTGCCTCCTGGCTCTGAGAGCTCACTGCAGACTTCCCACCTGCCTCCCTCAGCCACCTGCCCACCCTGTGACAGCAGAACCACAGGGGTGAATCCCAACACAGTCCTCCAAGGTCCTCTGCTGGGTGTTAGTATGACTGGTCTTGCCTCCTCCTTTAGCCTGGAGGCTTCCTTGGGTAAGAGTGCTCTTCTCAGACTGAGCTGCCTGAGGACACAGCTGTGTACCCCCTCAGACTGGGGCTCCCTGAGGCGGGGCTGTGTCTCCCCTCAGACTGGGGCTCCCTGAGGCGGGGCTGTGTCTCCCCTCAGACTGGGGCTCCCTGAGGCGGGGCTGTGTCTCCCCTCAGACTGGGGCTCCCTGAGGCGGGGCTGTGTCTCCCCTCAGACTGGGGCTCCCTGAGGCGGGGCTGTGTCTCCCCTCAGACTGGGGCTCCCTGAGGCGGGGCTGTGTCTCCCCTCAGACTGGGGCTCCCTGAGGCGGGGCTGTGTCTCCCCTCAGACTGGGGCTCCCTGAGGCGGGGCTGTGTCTCCCCTCAGACTGGGGCTCCCTGAGGCGGGGCTGTGTCTCCCCTCAGACTGGGGCTCCCTGAGGCGGGGCTGTGTCTCCCCTCAGACTGGGGCTCCCTGAGGCGGGGCTGTGTCTCCCCTCAGACTGGGGCTCCCTGAGGCGGGGCTGTGTCTCCCCTCAGACTGGGGCTCCCTGAGGCAGGGCTGTGTCTCCCCTCAGACTGGGGCTCCCTGAGGCGGGGCTGTGTCTCCCCTCAGACTGGGGCTCCCTGAGGCAGGGCTGTGTCTCCCCTCAGACTGGGGCTCCCTGAGGCGGGGCTGTGTCTCCCCTCAGACTGGGGCTCCCTGAGGCGGGGCTGTGTCTCCCCTCAGACTGGGGCTCCCTGAGGCGGGGCTGTGTCTCCCCTCAGACTGGGGCTCCCTGAGGCGGGGCTGTGTCTCCCCTCAGACTGGGGCTCCCTGAGGCGGGGCTGTGTCTCCCCTCAGACTGGGGCTCCCTGAGGCGGGGCTGTGTCTCCCCTCAGACTGGGGCTCCCTGAGGCGGGGCTGTGTCTCCCCTCAGACTGGGGCTCCCTGAGGCGGGGCTGTGTCTCCCCTCAGACTGGGGCTCCCTGAGGCGGGGCTGTGTCTCCCCTCAGACTGGGGCTCCCTGAGGCGGGGCTGTGTCTCCCCTCAGACTGGGGCTCCCTGAGGCGGGGCTGTGTCTCCCCTCAGACTGGGGCTCCCTGAGGCGGGGCTGTGTCTCCCCTCAGACTGGGGCTCCCTGAGGCGGGGCTGTGTCTCCCCTCAGACTGGGGCTCCCTGAGGCGGGGCTGTGTCTCCCCTCAGACTGGGGCTCCCTGAGGCGGGGCTGTGTCTCCCCTCAGACTGGGGCTCCCTGAGGCGGGGCTGTGTCTCCCCTCAGACTGGGGCTCCCTGAGGCGGGGCTGTGTCTCCCCTCAGACTGGGGCTCCCTGAGGCGGGGCTGTGTCTCCCCTCAGACTGGGGCTCCCTGAGGCGGGGCTGTGTCTCCCCTCAGACTGGGGCTCCCTGAGGCGGGGCTGTGTCTCCCCTCAGACTGGGGCTCCCTGAGGCGGGGCTGTGTCTCCCCTCAGACTGGGGCTCCCTGAGGCGGGGCTGTGTCTCCCCTCAGACTGGGGCTCCCTGAGGCGGGGCTGTGTCTCCCCTCAGACTGGGGCTCCCTGAGGCGGGGCTGTGTCTCCCCTCAGACTGGGGCTCCCTGAGGCGGGGCTGTGTCTCCCCTCAGACTGGGGCTCCCTGAGGCGGGGCTGTGTCTCCCCTCAGACTGGGGCTCCCTGAGGCAGGGCTGTGTCTCCCCTCAGACTGGGGCTCCCTGAGGCAGGGCTGTGTCTCCCCTCAGACTGGGGCTCCCTGAGACAGGGCTGTGTCCCCCCTCAGACTGGGGCTCCCTGAGGCGGGGCTGTGTCTCCCCTCAGACTGGGGCTCCCTGAGACAGGGCTGTGTCCCCCCTCAGACTGGGGCTCCCTGAGACAAGGCTGTGTCTCTCCTCAGACTGGGGCTCCCTGAGACGGGACTGTGTCCCCCCTCAGACTGGGGCTCCCTGAGACAAGGCTGTGTCTCTCCTCAGACTGGGGCTCCCTGAGACGGGACTGTGTCCCCCCTCAGACTGGGGCTCCCTGAGACAAGGCTGTGTCTCTCCTCAGACTGGGGTTCCCTGAGACAGGGCTGTGTCTACCCCTTTACTCCTAGCCCCAGGCAGCCTGGGCTCTCCCTCCTCACAACTTCCCACCCAGCTCAGCAGAGCTGGTTTCACCTGCCCTGTGCCCAGGCCCCAGGCTCATTTGCAAACAAAGACCAGATCTGTGTGAGTGCTGGCAGATGTTAAAGATAACCCTGCTTGGCCCTTTAGGAATTAGTCTAAAATATACGATTATATTTCAGGAGTCTTAAGGGTGTTTCTGAAACCTTGGGGCCCAAGACAGTTATAACATATGTCGATTTTAGACTTTGGAAAATAGGGCACTATAATTGGAAAAGTTAGCGAAGCGCTAAGTACAGGGAGCCGGTCTCTTTACATCTCAAATACCAGGTATTTAGGTGGCTTTCTTGGAACCTGGCATTAGGGACACGTGTGGATGGGCCAGGCTCGTTTCTGAGGAGTGAGTGGGAGCAGCTGGTGAGGGTGCCCAGGCAGAGCGGGCAGCACCACTTCTGGGCCTCAGTGTTAGTGCCCCAGCTGCCTGGCACAGGGGCCCCACGCCCACCTTTCTTCTCCCTCCTCTCTTCCGACCTGGGCTTTCCAGGTTCCCCGGAGCACGTGGTGGACTCAGGCTTGGCACTCATGCCCATAAAGCATGCCAAGTCCTGGCCTTTTCTCCAAGGGTGGAATAAGGGACTCCTGCTTTTTTTTTTTTTTTTTTTTTCAGAGTGTGGTGGCTATGCCCTTGGGTGCTGGCGCCAGACTGTCTGAGTTCAAATCCTCCCATGCCCACTCAGGCAAGTTACCTAACCTCTCTGGGCCTCAATTTCCTCATCTATAAAATGGGATGAAAGTTATAATACTTACCTCCCAGGCTTGTTGAGATGATTAATGTAATAACTTACCTAAAACATTTCGCACAGTGCCTGGCACACAGTAAGAACTCAATGTTAGCTACTATAATTATATTATGAAAGAGTTACTTCCAAAGCACTCTTTCATCACACCTGGACTCTCTACTGACCCTGCCCTCCTGGGAGACCCCTCTATGCTTCTCTCACCTTGACCTCCTTCTCTGATCCTGATGGGTTACTTTTTGTTCATGATGTATTTATTTGTTCATTCATGGAATGGTTCCTCCAATACAGACTCATGCGGGTACTGGAGAGTCCATTGTTGACACAGAGAGTCCCTTGCCTGCCAAATGCTGCCCCTAAACCCCCATCTAAGAGAGATGGCATGTCATCAGCTTTATGAGAAAGCGGGCATGGCCTGCGGAACATACCTCGTTCCTGGAACTACTAATCTAAGCATGAAGCCAAGTGATAACCACCTGCAGAGTCGAGGGAGGGGCACAGTGTTCTAGAGGGAAGGGTAACCCCCCATCATGTATTTCCAGAGCATCAACAACTTCTGGGGTAGTATTTTAGTTTCAAGCTGTGAGAAAGACACACTTGGTGTTTTGGTATAGAGAAAAGCACTGTGGCCATTGAATTTTCCAGACAGTGCAAAGGGCCCGGGGCCATCTACGTATGTTTCAGTTACCTAGAGCTGCATAACAAGTTACACCCAAAGTCAGTGGATTAAGGCAGCAGTGATTTACTTGATGTTCATTCTGCAGTTTGGATGGTGCATGGTGGAAACAGCTCATTTCTTCTCCATGGCTCCATGCCTCAGACTATAGGACCTACTTCCAAGATAGATTCACTTGGGCTGGGGAACTGGTGCAGGGTCAGCTGAGGCTGAGAATGGGGCCTCAATTCTTCACCAAGTGGCCTCTCCTTTCAGTTGTGTTGGATTTCTCAAGATTGGCAGATGGGATTGGAGAAGGAGTGTCCCAAGAGCAGAATTCTAATAGTACAAGTCCTGTTATGTAGGTACTACCCAGTCTCTCTTTGCATCACTCTTGCTAATGTCCCATTGGCCAAAACAAGTGACATGGCTAGATCCAGAGTCACTGTGAGCAGAGACCACACAAGGGTATGAATAGTGGGAGGGATGACCTGGTGGAGACCACAAAAGTAGTAGTCTGTCAAAGAATGGAGCCCCAGCCGCTCCAGTGACCAGACATAACCATGTAGCCCCAGATGTGGCCATTTCATTGAAAGACAACGATAGTGAGTATATATAGGTTTAGCTGTTGGAACAAAGAAACTCCGAAATATGGAGACTTAACAGGGTTGAATTTGATCTCTCCCACATATGTACATCCAAATATATTGTCCACAGAGGATGTGGTGACTTAATTGCGATAGGTATCCAGCTTCCTTCAATCTTGTTGCTCTGTCTTCCTCAATGGGCAGCTTTCATCATATGGTCTGAAATGACTGCTCCAGCTCCTGCTATTGCATCTGCATTCCAGCCAGGGGGAAAGGGAAAAAGGAAAGGGAGCACTCCTTCCTTGCCATTCCATTGGCTAGGACCTAGTCACAAGCCACATCTACCAGCAAAGGAAGCAGGAGAATGTAGTCCTTGGTGGAGAGTGTTGTACTCTCTCAAGTAGTTTTACTCTCAAGTAAAACTTTTATCACCATGAAAGAAGATAACAAATATAGAGGAACTTTGTGGTCTTAGCCACAGGAAACAAATGACCAGCCCTAGGACATTCCATCTGCTGATCTTCTGAGTTAAGAGGGATAATATTCCCGACATCAGGAGCAAAGATCTTAAAGCACCCTTGAACTGTGGTTCATGATATAGAAGAAGGATGGGTGGCAGGCAGACTGGGCTCTGCACAATCAGGAGCCACCCATCTTCCTAGGGAGCCAGCAGAGAGGAACACTAGTTCCTACTGCTTCTATCAGCTTCACTGCCTGTGGGCAGCCTCTGAGCATCTCCAAGGCGTGGCAGAGGAGGATTCACTGAAAATACCTGTAGTTCCCTAGAGGAGGCTATGAACCATCTGCTACAGCCCAAAGCACTGAGTGTGTGCAGGCTCTCAGTGCCTGCAATGGAGCTCTGGACTACAGAGGTCAAGGTCACTGGTGGGATCTCACAGGCAAACCTGAACCCTTGGCTTCAGAGAGCACCTCTTGTACCACCAGCACCCCGAGATATTCCACAGCTCAGAGCATCTGCAGGCGTGAACAGCTCAGTGCAAATCGACCTGCCTAACGGTTAAAGGCTGACCTGATAGCTGTCTGCTCTCCCTGCCCGCAGGGCTCCCCTGCCTCCACACCACTGGCGCCCTGGACAGGTCTCTCACGGGGTCTGGTTGCTCCTTGTTGGTGTCAGCTGCTTAGTTTACTTTGTACCTGCCCCCTCTCTGGCCTTACCCTCTTCAGTGAAAGGTTCTGCACTTTGGAGCTAACCTGTGGGTAATTTGTCCCCTGAAGGGCCTGCGACAGAGTGTTGGAGGGGACCCTCAGCTTCTTATAAGGACGATGGCACATTTCTACAAAGAGTGGCTCAGATACAGGGGCTTTCTCCCCGGGAGCTTGGGAGTAAAATTGTGCACACAGTCAGCCCAGAATCAGGACAAGACAAAAGCCAAGGAAGAGTGGGCTAAAGAGGATGCAGCTAAAGGATGTGTCCCGGCACGCGAGCAGAACACTGAGGCCCTGGGACTCCTAGAAGTTGGCCTGAAGAAGGGGCCAAACAGCAGAGGGCAAATGCAGAGATCCTCCGAGCTCAGAAGTCCCTGCTCAAGGTTGTCTAAATAGCACAGCAGACTCGAAAGGAAAAGGCAGATTCTCAGGACACTGACTAGAAGGCCAGTCAAAACCCCCCACCCCCCACCTGCAGGCTTCAGGACAAAGGAGAAACCATTGAGGGAGAAATGAGCCTTACTCCACCCACGACCCCTCTCAACACAGTGTCTTTCTCTGTGACATTCATAACTGTGAGATAAAAAAACACGTCCTAGATGGGCGGATGTGAACAACACATACAAAAGGAACATAGGAAACATGTTCAGCATTACAAACAATTCAAGAAAGGCAAATGCAAGCCAGCTAGCATTGACACCAATTATACAGTGTACGACTGTTGTTCAGAGTGACAGTGTGTAAGTGTTAACTCTTGAACAACATGGGTTTGAACTTTGCAGGCCCACTTATACGTGGAATTTTTTTCAATAAAAATTCAATAAATTTTAAAGTAAAAAATGCAGTACTACACAAGCCACGGTTGACTGAATCTGCAAACTTGGAGCCATGGCTATCGAGGGCCAACTGTAATGTCATCCACAGATTTTTCACTGCATGGAGGGTGGGTGCCACTCACCCCCATATTGTTCAAGAATCAACTGTACTAGTTTTTTTTAAAGTAATATTTACTTATTATTTGGGCTTCCCAGGTGCACTAGTGGTAAAGAACCCACCTGCCAATGCAGGGCACATTTAGAGATGCAGATTTGATCCCTGGGTCAGAAAGATCTCCTGGAGGAGGGCCCGGCAACCCCCTCCAGTATTCTTGCCTGGAGAATCCCATGGACAGAGGAGCCTGGCAGGCTACAGTCCATGGAGTTGCAAAGAGTCGGACATAATCGAAGTGACTTCACACACACACATTTATTTGTCCGCAACAGGTCTTAGTTGCAGAACGTGGGATCTAGTTTTCTGACCAGAGATCAATCTAACTGGCGCCCCCTGCTTTGGGAGCATGGAGTTTTAGCCTCTGTGAAGGTGAAGGTGAAGGTGAAGTCACTCAGTCGTGTCCGACTCTCTGCGACCCCGTGGACTGTAACCTACTAGGCTTCTCCGTCCATGGGATTCTCCAGGCAAGAATACTGGAGTGAGTTGCCATTTCCTTCTCCAGGGGATCTTCCCGACCCAGGGATCGAACCTGGGTCTCCCTCATTGGAGGCAGACGCTTTAACCGCTGAGCCACCAGGGAAGCCCCTCTTAGCTACCAGGGAAATCCCCTGTACTACTTTTAAATATTTTTTAGCAAATTCCAATACTGGGACATCAGGGTGGTCTGTCCATCTGCCCTCAAGGCCCAGACTCCTCCTGTCTAACCCCACTCCCATCATAGGAAATTGGACCTTGATTCTAAGGTTCCAACCCAAAGGCTGACCTGAGCCAATCAGATCCTCCCTCTTCAGAATTTGAACTCAGAGACACAGAAACCATAGGCCATTAGTGATGGATGTGGGGCCTCTATGTCCCCAGGGAAACCCAGATGTGGTTCTGAGTACGTTTGCAGTGAGGCAGGCCAGAGAGGTGGGATCTGGCCCCACTAGTTACTGACTACATCTTTGAACAAGTTACTTAGTCTTTCCATGCCTTGGTTTCTTTACCTGTAAAACAGGATTAACTATAATTCCTACCCCAGAAGGTGGTTGTGAAAATTAAGATAATTGTTACAGGCAGTTGGTGCAGTACCTGGGACAAAGTAAGCGCTCAGAACATGTGAGCAGTGAGTTACAAAGTGATATGTGCTCAGAGCTGATAGCTCTGCTAGAACAAAATTTTAAAAAACTAAGGAAAGAGAGAGACAGAGTTGAGAGACCAGAGAAGCTGGAATAAGGCAGGCCCCCTGGAACTGGAGGCAGCTGTTTAAGCTCCTGCTGACTTCCAGCTCTGGTTTCCCTGAAGCTTGACTGTACTTGGCTCCTAGTGCGGATGTATCCTTACATTAAACCTCCTCCATTTACTTTTGGAAAGCAGTTTGGCAAGCCACATCAAACAGCACAAAACAGTCTTGCCTGCAGACCTGGGCATTTATCTTACAGAAATAATTAATGAGAAAGAAAAAGCCACATGCACAAAGATGTCCCAGACACCTTTATTTATAATAATGGAAAGCTGGAAGACTTCAAATGCCTGGAGATCAGGGAATAGAAAAGTCTCTTGGATGGAATATTATGTAGCCATTAAGAAGGACTAAGACGAAGACCATGCGGCAACATTAAAGGTTTGTGAAAGAGTAAGTGAAACAGAGTAGAACACAAAATTGTAGGAGACTCATTACATTGGGTTAAAGAAAAGAATGCATATGCCTATGGACAGGGCTGGCTGGGATTGCTGAAGATGACAAAAACAAGCTTCTTCTTGGGCTATCAGAGGGGAATGGCTCCCTGGTGGGAAGAGACTCCTTCCCAGTCACCCTGGAGGCACCCCAGCCTGGGAAGAAGGATAAATGCCCTTTAAACTTCCAGTCCCCACACCCCACTCCTTGCCAGACCCCACCCTGCCCCTCTGGGGAGATGATGCTCAGGGCTTGGGCCCCTGGTACTTTTAGCCAGGCCTCTTGTCGTCCAGTGTTCTAGGGTAAAAATAGCTGGGGTGAAGGGCACAGCGTTAACTTCCCTGCCTTCTGTCTCCCACCCCACCCGGCCAACCCCGGAGCAGGTGCCCCCTGGTCTTGGAACCACGGCTTTCCACTGCTTCACTCTGACTCCAGCCCATCTCTGTGGCCTCAGTGGCTGGGGAAGAATGTTTTGGTCTGGATCATCTTGGAGCCTTGGCGGTCACAGAGGCTAAGTGTTCCATTTTATGGGTAAGGAAACTGAGACCGAGATAGAAGGGACATGCCAGGAGGTGTTGGCCAAGGCAGTCCCGCCCGCACCTATACCCATCCTTTTCTGCCCCCAAGACTACCCCTACTGCTGTCACTCACAGGAGGGAAGAAGAGCCACTTGGTAGCCACAGGGCTTCAGTCAAGGGAAGAGGGTGCTGGACTGCGCATCATGAGATATGCATTTGACTGTGCATTCGACTCCTGCCTCTACTGGTGGTCAGCTATGGGGTGCACGGTAGGTCACTTTCCACCCCAGATTGCGATTTCTAGGTCTCTAAAATGAACAAGTTGGATAAGACCAGCTCCCGACAGATTTTGGATTAATGAGTTGCGTCTTCCGTCCCCGGCTGGAGGCTGGACCCGCTAGCCATTTCCAGCTTTACCTACTGTCGTCCCAGAAACTGAGTTCTACAGCTCTCCTGATGGGCGGAACGCCTCAAGGACTATCTGTGGCTGTCACTGCCTCTCAAGTGAGCTTCCCCCAGCTCCAGGCACACACTGAGGCCCCTCCACCTGTTGGGGTACCTCCTTAAGGAATGAACACTCATTGTAACAGCCCAGTTAATTAAAGTCACTCAGTTGTGTCCAAGTCTTTGTGACTCCATAGACTGTAGCCCGCCAGGCTCCTCTCTCCATGGAATTCTCCAGGCAAGAATACTTGGGTAGCCATTCCCTTCTCCAAGGGATCTTCCCAAGCCAGGGATCAAACCCAGGTCTCTCTCAACACAGGCAGATTCTTTAACATCTGAGCCATCAGGGAAGCCCTGCAACAGCCAGGGCCACAGCTAATTAGGGAGGTATATCTTACAAGGGCTATTTGAGGCAAAATAGGTGAGACTTGAAGATAGTCAGCTGCTAGAAGCCCAGAACTCCTCACCACTCCCCCAGAGCGTAAAGAGCGATCCTGGCAAGAAAGTATCCAAAGGTACCCACCACAGCACAGACTACTCCACTGTGATGTGCTTTCCGTGTGGCCCCTGGTTCTGATCTCCCGTTTGAAGCGCATGTCCTGTCCCACCTGGACCTGTGGTTTCAGTCCATAGATCTTATCACCTGCCTAGCTTAGGAGTTCCCACACTACAGGCAGCTCACAGCTCATATGGGAAGGGCTTAAAATGAATGGCCCAAGTGAGAAATCACAATGCTTGCAGCCAGGAGACAAGCTGAGCCTAACGGGCTGGCTGGCAAGTGAGTCTCATCACCTTAGGCCCAGCCTGCTGGCTCTTTTGGGGCATGTGTGTTATTTGTGTGTATGTGCACGTGCATGGGGAGAAGGCGATGGCACCCCACTCCAGTACTCTTGCCTGGAGAATCCCAGGGACGGAGGAGCCTGGTGGGCTGCAGTCCATGGGGTCGCTAAGGGTCGGACACTACTGAGAGACTTCACTTTCATTTTTCACTTTCGTGCATTGGAGAAGGAAATGGCAACCCACTCCAGTGTTCTTGCCTGGAGAATCCCAGGGACGGGGGAGCCTGGTGGGCTGCCATCTATGGGGTCACACAGAGTCGGACACGACTGAAGCGACTTAGCAGCAGCAGCAGCAGCTTGTNCCCACTCCAGTGTTCTTGCCTGGAGAATCCCAGGGACGGGGGAGCCTGGTGGGCTGCCATCTATGGGGTCACACAGAGTCGGACACTACTGAAGCGACTTAGCAGCAGCAGCAGCAGCTTGTGCATGCCAGCACTCACTGGTGGATCAGTCGGTAAAGCGTCTGCCTGCAATGCGGGAGAACCGGGTTCGATCCCTGGGTGGGGAAGATCCCCTGGAGAAGGGAAAGGCTCCCCACTCCAGTATTCTTGCCTGGAGAATTCCATGGACAGAGGAGCCTGGTGGGCTACAGTCCATGGGATCGCAGAGTCGGACATGACTGATAGATTAACAACACTCAACACAACATGCCTGCGTGCCTCTGTGTGTGTGTCTGGAGCCCGTGTGTGCCATAGAAGGGTCCCATGACTCCTCTAAGTTTCTCCAGCCTGAGAGCCCAAACCCTCAGGAAACTGAATGATGGTTAGGACAGCCCTCTTGAGCTCTTTTCAATATTTCAAACACTGACCTGGAAATTCTACCTGCTTCTTACACAGTTGCAGTCTCTAACTCAAATGTCAAATCTCTGCCCTTAGCTGGCATATTATTGGTAAGGTCACACTGGAAACTCTGATTATCTCAGGAACAGGCCTCTCTCATTAATAAAATGGGGAAATGGATTAGGGTGTGTTTTGTAGACAAAACACAGAACCCAGGCAGGGACGCTAATCCTGAAGCCCTGGGGCTGAGAAGCCAGAGATCAAGGATTCTGAGTCAGAACTCACAGATCCTGAGAGCTGAATGGCTGGAGAGGGGTTGACCTATTGTGGTGAGCTCCCAGACCAGCCGTGCTGCTGCTGCTGCTAAGTCGCTTCAGTTGTGTCTGACTCTTTTCAGATGATTTAAGACCAACTGTGCTGCTGCTGCTACTGCTAAGTCGCTTCAGTCGTGTCCGACTCTGTGCGACCCCATAGACGGCAGCCCACCAGGCTCCCCCGTCCCTGGGATTCTCCAGGCAAGAACACTGGAGTGGGTTGCCATTTCCTTCTCCAATGCATGAAAGTGAAAAGTGAAAGTGACATTGCTCAGTCGTGTCCGACTCTTAGCGACTCCGTGGACTGCAGCCCACCAGGCTCCTCCACCCATGAGATTTTCCAGGCAAGAATACTGGAGTGGGTTGCCATTGCCTTCTCCAGACCAACTGTGAGACCCTCTTAAATCATCTGAAAAGAGGCTAGAGGTTTATGCAGCCTGTGGGAAGTGCCTATGGGACCAGCCTTTCCTTGTCTCTTGTGCTCCCCCACATCCTGGGTGCCAAAGGCTGAGCCGCACACTCAGCCTGGCATGAAGGGAAGAAGAGAGACAGATGAGGGTCCTTGTCCAACCTATCCTCTGCTCATGTCACTTGTGGGCAGGACCAGTGGCTCTCCCCTGGGCAGGGCCACAAGGGCATGTCTGGGGACCCTCATGACACTGATCACCCGGCAGGCCCCCTTGGACACAGCCCTGGGACTTCTAAGCCCTTTCTGAAAGCCAGATGTCCCCCAAATATGTGTCTACCACATGGAGGTCAGGGGACAGTCTGATCATTATGGTGTGTAAAAAGAGACTGGAAACTTCGATTTTAATCTGGACCTTATCTTAATTAAGCTCTGTTTCCATTGTCCTCTGCCTCAGTCTCCCTATCCATAAAATGGGAATTGCACACAGGTTCTAGGTTTCTTTCCAGTCCCACTTGCTGCTAACTGACCTTGGGGCGGGCAAGTTACTCAGCTTCTTTGAACCTCAGTTTCGTTACCTGTAAAATGGGGCACCTTTTACAGGCACACTCCACCTTCCTCACGAGGCTGGGTGAGGATCAAATGCTGTAGCATCTGCCAAAGCGCTTTGAAAGTCAGAGGCTCCTCAGGAACACGGGGCAGTGTTATTATGATCGAGGACATGCAGTGCACCCCACCTGGAGACACAAGGGAAAGCAGAGATGTGGCCCTGTCCTTAGCTACCCTCTGACTTTTGGAGGACATAGAAATGACCAGTGACCCTTCTGACATGGAGGGTGAGCCAGGTACCTAAGAGCTGAAGGGGTTCAGTGACTGGAGGGACCCCCAGGGGACTGAGGCTAATCTAGGAGGCTTCCTGGAGGAGGTGAGTCACCATGAAGAAATGAAAGCTTTTAAAGTAAGCCCTGGGAGTCACTTAGAGAGCATGCTTTGCTGCTTGCTCACATCAAAACCCTCAAAGCCCTTTCACTGGGCTTTTTAGTTAGAACGCATCATCTCATTTGATCTTAAACGGAGTCCTGTTAGTCAGCTATCATCTATGCCCGCTGATGGAGAGGACCCCCAGCCTAGAAGGCCCAGAGATGGACCAAATGTGGCCCCAAGATGTCTGTGGCACTCCCCACTTGTCTCCCTGTCCCTGCTCCCGCTCCTCTACCTGCATGAAACACAAATGCAGATGGCCCCTTTTATGTCTCCAGGGATCAAAGCGATGGCTTTGGGAGAGAGACTTGCCACTTGAAAGCCAACCTGCCCAGGCTGCACAAAAGGCCTTTCCTGCTTCCCTTCCTTCCCCAGCTCAGACACGAAGCCCCTCCCGCTCACCCACACCTGATCAGCTGGAGCAGGGAGATGGCCCCACAACATGCAGCGGGGACCTAGGGCCTGACGCTCCCTGCGAGCATGTTTTCTCGCCTTTGCTGTGTCCCCACTGGGTCAGGCACTGTCTTGTCTCAAAATAACGGGAGAGGGAGAAAGACAGAGAAAGACACAGATTGACAGGGGAACGGATGGTGGAGGAGGTGGAGAAGTACTCAGAGACAGAGGAAGGGAAGCAAGGGATTAGGGCAGGAGAGCAGCGAGGGACATCGGAAACTTACCAGACACTCACAGAGGTGAGAAGTGGAGGGAGAAGATGCGGAGGTGGCAGGAGGAGGGGAAGGGAGCAGGGAGAGAGGAACGGGGCAGAGACAGAAGGCGAAGAGATTGATGAGTCAGAAATAAAGCAGAGATGGAGTTTTGAAAAGACAGGCCAAGAAATGAAGAGCAAAATGGGAAGATACGAAAAAAAGAAAACAACTTTAGTGACGGAGAGATGGGCCAGTAGAGCAGGAGAAGGGGTCCCCAGCTCGGGGCGGAGCCCTAAGCACCCCCATGCCATCACTGACCAGCGTTCCTCCAGACCCGACCCCCAGTCTGAGCTCCTCACCCTCCACACCACGAGGTTACCTGTGCCCTCTCGGCCCCACAGCTGCCCACCCAGAGGGGGCTTCCAGGCAGCCCCTTCTACCAGGTGGCTGGAAGGGCAGGGATGAGGCCAGCAAGCTAGCAGATCTGGAGCTGGGAAGGCTGAGGGCACCTCCTAAGGAATACTGCCCTCTTGTACTACGGAATCAAGTCTGGCAGCTCCAGTCCAGTGCCAAGAGCCCTGGGCTGGAAGCCAGGGAGAGGTGGGGTGCAGAAGGCTGGTAATTCCAGGGCAGATATTTGCCTCCTTTCTAACGGGCCTGGAGATGTCAGAAGGAATCTCTGGGGTGACCCTGACCTATGCCTGGCCTGACCCTTCACCATCTCTGAAGCAGAAAGACCTAGAACTTCTGAAGGCAGACTTCTGCTTCCTCCATTCCCTCCCTATCACTGACAGGCTGGGTGACCTTGAACCCGTCACTTCTCCCCTCTGAGCCTCATTTTCCTTATCTGTGAAATGGGAGATAATCACAGTGCCTGCCTCATGGGATGGCTGTGAGGATTAGATAAGACAAGGGTGACGTGAGCTCAGCCCAGCGCCTGGCACGGAGGACCACGCCACCGAGGGGGGTCCCTGTGGTGCTCCGGCCAGTGGCAGTAGCCGTGGCCATGCTGAGGGTGTGGGATAGGAATTCTGGCCCTCCCTGACTCGTGGGGATTTCCCGAGGTTTATAGAAGCTAAGGGATGGGAAAGGTATCCCTGCCAGATATGGCGAGCTCTGTGCTGGTCCCTCCGCCCAGGCCAAGTGTATCTACCAGGCACAGCTGGGACAGGACTGGTCCCTAAGATTTTTTTTTTTCCCCAAAGACCAAATTGATTGCTTCCTTTAAAATAATTTTCTCTGTCTGAAAACCTTATAAGAATTTTTCTTTTTTCCTGTGTTTTAAAAAAAAATATTCTAAAATCTCCATAGAGCTTGTATTTTAATCAATTCTTTCTGAAATATCATGAACCCTTTTTATCTGCATATTCAGGCTTTAAAAAATGATTTAAGAAAAAAATTTTTTTTGGTTATAGTTTTGGTTCTTGTTTCTTTCTTTTTTTTAAGAACTTGGACTATAATTGCTTAGGGCCCATGAATATGTTTACTTTTATTTTAAGGTCAAAAGGAAAAAGATGATCTTTTAAGCCAAAGAAAATGTTTTCATATATAATACAAACAGGTTTGTCTTTTTTCCAATGAAGTTGTCTTTGTGCCAGTGAAGTTTATGAAGGAAAGGGCCCACAGAGGCAAAGGTGCCCATGGGCCACAAAAGTATTAGTGTGGTCCTTCTGGCCAATGAAGGGAAGGGCAAACGTGCTCTGGGTGGCCCTGGTGAACAACCCTGACCAGAGGGAGTACAGCCTGCCCAAGGCCTTTAAGACCCCTAATCTGAGGGAAAAGCACAGTCCCTGCCTTCAAGGAGCCCAAGTCTGGGGGAGACACAGCCCTGCCCTCGGGGAGCCCCAGTCTCATCGCAGAGACAAAATGCAAAAATTGAAAACAGCAAACTATCGAGGCGGAGAAAAATCTCGAAGACTGTCCCGTAATTAGCCACATATCTATGAGAGAACTCTGGAAAGAGCTCCCCGATGGGTGGTAAGAGGGTAGTCATCTCAGCAGAGAGGGAGGCCTTGACCTAAGGCGGGAAGAGCTGTGGAAGGTGGGCAGGAGGGAAGAGAAATGCTGACACTGCCGTCCCTAGGAGGAGCCGGACAGAGCCCGGAGGACCGCGGGTCTAGGTACAGAGGGGTCTCAGTGTCCCAACAAGCCCCTCAACTCCACGCTCACACCCGGGGCCTCCACAGACCGTGGCTGTCCCGGCGGCATCTGTGTCCAGAGCTGCACAGGGACCCAGAGTCACTCCTGGTGCGGTCAGGGAACCGCACGGCCCGGGTGCACCCCCCCCACCTCCAGCCAGGCGCCCTACAGAATTAAATTGCCATATTGGATAACTATCGAGGCGGAGAAAAATCTCGAAGACTGTCCCGTAATTAGCCACATATCTATGAGAGAACTCTGGAAAGAGCTCCCCGATGGGTGGTAAGAGGGTAATCATCTCAGCAGAGAGGGAGGCCTTGACCTAAGGCGGGAAGAGCTGTGGAAGGTGGGCAGGAGGGAAGAGAAATGCTGACACTGCCGTCCCTAGGAGGAGCCGGACAGAGCCCGGAGGACCGCGGGTCTAGGTACAGAGGGGTCTCAGTGTCCCAACAAGCCCCTCAACTCCACGCTCACACCCGGGGCCTCCACAGACCGTGGCTGTCCCGGCGGCATCTGTGTCCAGAGCTGCACAGGGACCCAGAGTCACTCCTGGTGCGGTCAGGGAACCGCACGGCCCGGGTGCACCCCCCCCACCTCCAGCCAGGCGCCCTACAGAATTAAATTGCCATATTGGAAATAGCAAAGTAAACACCAATAGGTAAAGTGCAAATTAAAGCCGTTCCTCCCAGATACCTTATTTATAGACCTGAGCTCAGGGGCCGCACCCTCCTGGGCAGGAGCCACAGGAGCAGAGCAGGGCACCTGCCTGGTGCCAACCTGCTCCCCAGACTCTGAGCTTCTCTCTGGCAGGGGTCGGGGCAGGATCCACCTGAGCCCTCCCAGAGGACTGAGGAGGGGCCGTCCATGTGCCTGTGCTTCAACAGCTTGAGGGCCGTGGGGCCAGTGAAAGCTTACTTGTAGAAGGGAAGGAGTGGGAGCTGGGGTACCGAGGGCCAGATGAGGGGTACAGGGTCCACAGAACTGGTGTTGAGAGTTGAGGTGAACAGTGAGTGAAAGTGTTAGTTACTCAGTGGGGTCTGACTCTTTGCAACCCCATAGACTGTAGCCCACCGGGCTCCTCCGTCCATGGAATTTCCCAGGCCAGAATACTGGAGTGGGTAGCCATTCCCTTCTCCAGGGGATCTTCCCAACCCAGGTATTGAACCNTAGTTACTCAGTGGGGTCTGACTCTTTGCAACCCCATAGACTGTAGCCCACCGGGCTCCTCCGTCCATGGAATTTCCCAGGCCAGAATACTGGAGTGGGTAGCCATTCCCTTCTCCAGGGGATCTTCCCAACCCAGGTATTGAACCCAGGTCTCCCGCATTGCAGGCATATTCTTCATGTTACCACGGTAACATGAGCTAACACTCACGTAGCAGCTGTAGCTCTAAGTGCTGCCAAGCCTTGGCTCACTTCATCCTCACGGGATCTCTCTGTTCATTCCCCTTTTACAGATGGGGACACTGAGGCATAGAGTGGTGCACCACGGCCAAGTGTCCAGGCAGGGGTTTGACCCCCATGGTCTGTTCTCTCAACCCCCAGGCTCTGCCACCTCTCCAGGGCCTCTCCAGTTGATGCAGAAAACTGACTCGGTGGCCGTGTGCCCGTCTGCCTGGCACTCTCTCAGTCTCTAGTCCCACAAAACATACGTGCCAGCCTTCACGGAAGAAAGTGCCCTACTCCATACCTTGCCCAGTGGCAACAGGTGGACCAGCTCAGTGAGGCCCTCTCAGGGGCTGGGGACTCAGAGATGTCCACACTCTAGCTGGCTCACAGCTGCCCCCAGGCCTGAGCCATCATCCCAGATGCACTGGCGAGGACTGCAGGCTGAGGCGTGAGGCAGAACGCACCTCCCCGCGAAGCCAGCCGGCTCGTGTAGAGCCTGACCTTGGCCTCGCTGGCATGGTGCTCTAACCCACGGAGCATGAGGCCATGGATGGTTAGCCACAGGTTTATTAGCAGAGGGGAGATGCCCGGCCAGGGCCAGGAAACCACACTTTGCCCAATTTGCTCATCCCATCAGACCTGGGAAGGCTGTCACCATCTTGGCGGCAGGGAGCCAGGAACAGAAGCTGTGGGCTTGGCAACAGGGTGGACAGGAAGGAGAAACAGCCACATTCTGTAAAGGGAAAAGGTTCGCCAAAGCCTCATGCTCTCAGCCAATCGACTGTACATCTGAGAGCTGTTTCTAGTTGAAAGCCAAGGGACGCCACGGGACTGACCCTTCGCAAATATTCCCACCACTGGGCAAACAGCACCTGCTAAAAATAGCCACTGTCCTGAGTGGGCTGGCTGGAGGCACCAGCCAAGGGGCAGGCCGGCCCTGGGGACAGGCTCAGCCAGGCTCCTGCTGCACACACACCTGTCAGGGCCCTCACCTTCCCTTGCTGTGTTTGACCAGCAGGACTAATTTTCACTTTGGTGAGGGGTGGGGGCGGGGGAGGGCTCTAGTGGCAACAGATCAAGAAATAGCCGATGGGCTGGGAAGGGCCCCAAGAGGACCTGGGTTCTGCCACCCCCAGCGGAGCAATCTTGAAGAGGTCACTTTTCCCCTTTGGGGCTCAGTCTCCCCATCTGTGCAGAGGGGACAGCCATCCTGCTTAGGCAGAGAACAGGAGTCAGGTGATGAAGGCAGGGTTGGCATCCTGCACCAGACCCTGCAAGAGTAAGAATACTGACTTTAATCGAGAGCTGGCCTTTATTTTTATTTATTTTGAATTGCAGGATACTTGCTTTACAATGTCGTATCTGCTGTACGACAGCACGAATCAGCTATAGGCATACATGTATCTCCTCCGTCTTGAGCCTCCTTCCTACCACTCCCCGCATCCCACAGCTCTAGGTCATCACAGAGCGGAATCGAGCTCCACGTGCTACACAGCTGCTCTCCGGGAGCTAGCTGTTTCACACATGGCAATGTATATGTGTCGGTGTGTGTGTGTGCTCAGTGGCTTCAGTCATACCTGACTCTGCGTCCCTATGGACTGTAGCCTGGCAGGCTCCCCTGTCCACGGGATTCTCCAGGCCAGAATGCTGGAGTGGGTTGCTGTACCCTTCTCCAGGGGATCTCCCTGACCCAGCTATGGAACCTGCATCTCCTTCACCGGCAGGGGGATTCCTTACCGTTGAGCACCCTCGAAGCCCATGTATGGCAACGCTGCTCTTGCTGAGAGCTTTCTGTGTGCCCAGACCAGTGCTAAATACTTGACCTGTGCCAGTTCCTTTAACCCTCATGAGGACCCTAGGAGGCAGGTACTAGCACTAGCTCCATTTTACAGGCGAGGAGACTGAGGCACAAAGAAATTTGTCCACTAGCCCAGGATCACATCTAATGAGGACCCAAAATGGGGGTTGAATCCAGGCAGTCTGGCCCCAGAGCCTTCATTTTCACCATGGCAGACACCACGTGAGGCAGGTGTTGTCAGGGTGGAAATGGAAAGGGGCGTGTCCCCGAGAAGCCACCTCCTCTCAGAGACGTCTGGAAGCCAGAGGGTGGGATGAAGAGGTAGGAGACCCCTCACACCCCTTCCATCTCCGCTCCCCTCCTAGGGGACCAGACGGAGCTGGGAAATCCACCGCCCAGCCAGCAGGGTGACCGGCGTGCGAAACGTGCCCCGGTCAGAGCACCCGGGCCGGGCGGGGGAGCGGGCTGCCAGCCATGTGGTCCCCAGCCCACGCACTGTCTGGCTGCCCGGGGGGTGGGATGGGGGGCCCATAAATAGCAGGCCTCTCACCGGGGTTGGGAATAGAAACCCAATCCAAACAGTGTGGTGAGTCGGGGCTTTCCAGAGTGGCCACAACCTCCACGGGCCTAGAGGCAGCTCTGCAGGCCCCCTTCTTCTCTCATGTTTCCTTTGGGATCAGGTCATCCTGGGGAGAAAGCCTAGCTGGCCCCAACCCCAGACTCCTTCACAGCTCAGGAAGGAACACTAAGAGGTGTCAGGGACATGCAGGTAATGTTTACTGAGCACTGCAAGTGCCTGGCGCTGTTTGAAGGGCTTTATGTGGGTTATCCCAGTTAACTCAGGCCTACGAGTCTACCGATTTTACAGAAGAGGAAACTGAGGCACAGAGAGGCAGAGTCACATGACTGAAGTCACACAATTAGCAAGTGGTGGAGGTACACTGTGCCTCTCATTCCTGGGCCTGGAGACACAGACCAGGCACAATGGGTCCGACCCTTGAGGTCCTCTTGGTCTGGGGGCCCAATAGTCAAGGAGAAGACAGTAACACCTCAAGGCATGTACACCAGTCAGGGCTGGGGCTTTGGAAGTTCCTGGGCTGGTTGGTCTTCCCTGTAGAACTTGAGCATATCCTCCCTGCAGAGCAGAGCCTGACGGGCAAGGGGGCTGGGGGTTCTCCAGCGGAACTAACTACCTGAGTGCTAGCCCAGCTTTGAAGGTGAGACCCCTATTCCTGGGCCCACTCCATTCTGCAGGGAGGAATAGAGGATGTTTTGGGGGAATCCCCAAGGCCAGTGAATCTCAGGGTACATGGAATCTTAAGGAAATGGGTCCTAAGGGTTCCACCCCATTGCCACCCACTCAGGAGCCCTTCTAATTGTCTAAAGCCCAGAGAGCAAGCTCATGGTTAGCTGTCGATGCCCCTTTGAGGTCTGGTGAGGCTTGGATGCCGCCTCCTGCCACACAGACCCCACCCGCCCTGGGGCTCTATGTGTCCGCCTGTTCCCAGTAGCTGCCCTTCCCAGAGTCCCTTCTCAAGACACTCATGACACTAGTTTGTTTGCCTGGTGGAGGCCTTCATTTCTCTTCCCCTTCCGGGATTCATCACCAGCAGTCAGCAAAGACAGGGAGAAACCTGGGCGGAAGCCTAACATCTTGGAGTTCTTGGAATGAGGAAGCCTGTGTGCACACAGGTCAAGAGCAGGTGGCAGCTTGTGGCCTGGATTCTGAAGCACAGGAGAAGGCAGCCCGCCTTTCCCCTGGCGCGGGGCG
>SJYX01013504.1:230192-253077 GCA_006410675.1 Oreotragus oreotragus
TTTCCCCTGGCCGGGGGGGGGGAGGGGGGGCGGCACTGGTGGGCTGGAGGGAAGCAAACCCCTGCCATAGCTCCAGGAAACTCCCAGAGGAGAGGCCCTGGGCAGGCACTGGGTGTTTGGGCAGCAGGCGGTCAGCAGCTGGGGATTGGGGATGGGGCTGGAGAGGGAAAAATGCTTTCTTAGAATTGGGCTCGAGGAAGAAGACACAGGCTGGCAGGTGTCCCTCCAACCAAGCGCCTGGCCTGCTCTTCATCCTCTGCAAGGCTGACTCTCCACTCAGCTGCTCCAAGACATCATCCCTCTCATCCAAGGGAGTAGGGTGGGATGGGGCCACCTCTCAGGGCTCCCTCTCCTGTTCACACATTTCTCTGGGCCTTGTCCCAGCAATCCAGCCCTTCATGCTTCAGCTACGCATTGTATGGCCTCCTGGATCAGGCTGGACCGAAAGAGGCAGAGAGAGCTGGAGACTGGGTTCCTCTCGGCTTCCCAGGTGGCACTAGTGGTATGGAACCCATTCGCCACTGCAGGAGACATGAGAGACGTGGGTTCGATGCCTGGGTTGGGAAGATCCCCTGCAGGAGGGCATGGCAAACCACTCCAGTATTCTTGCCTGGAGAATTCCATGGACAGAGGAGCCTGGCAGGCTATATATAGTTCATGGGTTGCAAAGAGTCGGACAAGACTGAATCGACTTAGCACGCACACCCCATAGACGATGCTTGGTAGATATTATTTTGCAGAACAAAGGCTTCAGAGGATTCAGAAGGTCTTTTGAAAGAAACAGTAGGTGTGGAATTCGGTGTCTGCTGAGCTCCTCTGAACTTGGACTTGAATCCACAGCTGAAAGAGAAAGGGCAGTGTTTCCCTTAGGCCTCAGAGTTAAGAGGAAGGAAGTGGGGGGACTTTCCCAGTGGTCCTGCAGTTAAGATTCTTTGCTTCCACTGCAAGGGAGCATGGGTTCAATTCCTAGTCCTGGAACTAAGATCCGGAATGCCGTGCAGTGTAGCCAAAAAGTTAATTTAAAAAAAAAAAAAAAAGAAAGGAAGCGGGCAGTACTGGTTAAGGACAGCAGCCCAGAGAAGGAGGCTGTGCAGAGCCCAAGGCAGGCCTGGAGTCAAACTCTCCAGAAGATGCTATGTTCCCTCTGGCTGCAAGAAAAGCCACAGACCCCAGGGCTCGGCAGACCTTGGCAGCCACCCTCTCCAACCCCAGGGTGCCTGCTATTTAGGGCTTTTGAGTTCAGGTCTTGGTGCCATTCAATTATTCTGCACGCATTTATCAAGTATCGATGACATAGATGGAGGACCTGATCCAGCAGTGAACTGAAGGCAAAATCACTGCCACTGTGGAGCTTACATTTTAGTGAAGGGAGACAGGCACAGAATCAGTACAGAAAAGCTACCAAAAATAATGAGGATAAAGCAGAGTAAAGGGACTCAATGAACATGAATTTGAGCAAACTCCAGGAGATAGTGCAGGACAGAGGAGCCTGGCATGCTATACAGTCCATGGGATCACAAAGAGTCAGCACAACTTAGCGACTGAACAACAACAAAGGGAATAGAGACAGTTGGGGGTCTTAGGAGCAGAGACATGAAGTAAGTGAGAGGGAGCCATACGGGGGCTGGGGAAGAGCCTACTGGGCAAAGAGAGCAGTCTGCGTGAGGGCTCCGAGGCTGGAGGTTGCGTGGCCATTTGAAGAACAGCAGAGGCAACTGGTGGGGCTAGAGGGGGATCATGAGGGGTAGGAGAGAAGGTTGGGGGTGGTGGGAAGGCAGATCAGGACAAGGCGTGGAGGCCTACGTGAGGCTCTGGGCTTTTGCTCTCAATAAGCCGCTGCAGGGCCCAGAGTGGGGACAGCCGTAGGCTAACTGTCCACCAGACTTGCTCTGCTGCTGTGCTGGCGATAGTGTGAGGGGGCGAGCGAGGCGCAGGGAGAACAGAGAGGAACTTATGTGAGTTTGGGTCTGAACCTTCACCTCTCTGACCTGGGAGTAGGGCCCTCATGGTGAGTTTTGAATAAAATGCTTCCTGAAAAGTGTTCTACCTAAAACAGTGATGACTCAACACATCGTGGGTGATGATAGGTTATTCTTGTTATCCTTAGTGTGGGGCCCCCTAGCGTCACCCACAATAGGTGGTCTTCCTGCCTCTCCGGGCCATGGGAGCTTTCTGGGAGGGTCTAGGCTTTTCACAGGAGCCAGGTGTGCAGGGCCTGCCTGCATCTTCTCCAACACTCCCTCTGTTGCCCAGGCAGGTGGTTCCCCCAGGGCAACACTAATAGGTTTTGGCTTGGGCAGCTGCCGCCAGGCCCGTCAGAGGGGTTCAGGGCTGCCCAGGGCAGGGCAGAGTGGAGCAGGAGGCAGGAGAGAGGTGGCAGATGTGCCTACGAGGGGCTGGGAGATGCGTGTGGCTGTCACACTGTCACAGCTTCTCCCGCCTTCCTGACACCAGCGCCCTGGGGCAGATCCAGGGCGTCCCGTGCTGGCTGGCAGGGCTGCCTCTCTCCCACACTGCTCTGGGCAGCCAAGCAGGCAGGCTCTTCTCACTGGTTCCTTGATCATGGACGGAGCCACTGTCCTACACAAATATATGACGCTCTGAACCTGGCCGGGGCCTCGAAGACCCCGGAGGTAGCCCTGGCCTTGGACCAGAGGCAGCCTGTGGCTGGTGAGGTGGAAAGGTGGGGCCAAGACCCAGCAGGGGTCAGGCGCTGAGTACTTGCTCTGCACTTGCCCTCACAAGGGCCCTCTCTGGAGGGCACCATTGGTGCCACCTTCAGGACCCCCAGGCTCCCCAAAGGGCTCTGTGCAGGGTCTGGGCACCTCCCTCACCTTCTGTGACCTTTCTCTCTGGGCACTCTTCCCTGGGTGACTGCCCCAGGCTACAGGAGCTGCCTCACCTGCAGAGCCAGAAGTACCTGGAAGTTTCTACCCCCAACGTGGCCCTTTGCCAGTGGCTAGGGTGCAGGACTTGAGGTCCCAGCTCCCTTACCTCTAAGGGAACAACCGCGAGAGTCCCTTTGTGGGACAGGCTAGGAGCACCCTCTTCACCCCTGCTGGCCTCTTCCCCTCCTGTCCAGTGACCTTTAGTCTCTCACCTGGGTCCCCAGGGAGTATTGCTTTAGAAAATCACTTAGCTGTGATCCCCTATTTTTGATTAATTTATTTTTAATTGAAGGATCATTGCTTGACAATATTGGTTTGATTTTTGCTGCCATACATCAACATATACACAATGGAATACTACTCAGCCATAAAAAAGAAAGCTTTTTTTTTTTTTCTTTTTGACTGCATTGGGTCTTTGTTGTTGCCCACAGGCTCAGTTTCCCCAAAGCATGTGGGATCTTAGTTCTTCTGACCAGGGATTGAACCCATATCCCCTGCATTGGAAGGAGGATTCTTAACCACTGGACCACCAGGGAAGTCCCCATCTTAACATTTGCTTCGGGGAACTGGATCTGAGACACCTTCTAAGATGACAACAGTGATTGTTGTTGTAGCAGCTCACATTTACTGAGTGCCTACTGTGTGCAAAATATTGTCTTAAGTGTTTTGCCATATTAACCTCACAAGAACCCAGTGGAGTAGTTATTCCCATTGTCCCCATTTCACAGATGAGGAAACAAAGGTACTGTATGCAAAAGATAAGTCAATTGCCATAGAGTTACTATTGTTGACTTCATACAGGTAAGTGGCAGAGTCAGGATTCTTAATACCCATTTCGCTAAGGCATGTACACGCACACAGACGCTCATACATACACACATGTACACACACATATTTTGATGATTCAGCCTGTAGGGCTCATGGGCCAAACCGCTGTGGACCCTGTGCATGGCAGTGAGCAGACGTTTGGAGGGCGTCCCGTAATATGGTGTGGCTGAAGACCCAGGGCAGGCACCCCATCAAGCCATGATTTGTTTGTCCCTACTGGGCTCCACAAGGGCTGCCTCGGGGCTATTTCTTGTCCAATCCTTCTCTCACATTCAGAGGGCTGGGCACAGCCAGGCTATCTAGTGAGGGCAGCCCGTGGGCCTACAGATGTGTGACCACTGCCTGGCTCACCCCACACGCATAAAAAGTCCACTGATTAAATATACGGATTACCTCAGGCCTAAAGGTGGGGCCACAAACCAACGCTGGCTCCGCAGAGCCAGATTTCTGGTGGGGAAAACCAAATACGCACATACGTATGCATATTAAATTGAATCAACAAAAAAAGACTGTTCCTAGTAACTTTTGAACAAACAAAATCCTAATCAAATCCAGAACCATGAGCTCTAGGGGCCTCCACCCTAGGCCGCTCAGCTTGCCAGAAGCCACAGGGGCCCCCGACAGGCAGCATGGAGACCCCAACCTCTAAAAGTACAGACGCCCTGGGATGGGGTCTTGAGGAGGCCTGGGGAGCCTCTTGACCGTGAGGACCCCAGCAGAAGGGAGTGTCCAGCAAAGGACAGCTGCATCTCACAACCTCAACCAGGCTCTGCCTGCCCTAGCTCAGCCCTACCCTCTCCAGGCCCTCACCCCAGCTCAGCCCTACCCTCTCCGGGCCCTTACCCCAGCTCAGCCAACCAAAGTCTTCCATCAGCTCATACTCCCGGGTCTGAGCCCTTTCAGCCCAGCCACACCCGCCAGGCCGATTCAGGGAGAATGTTGCTCCATGGCTGGGTCCGTGCTGCCGCCTCCTGCTACGTCCCCAAAGGGGCTTCCCCTGCACATGTGAGCGGCCCTCCTCATCCCATGGAGGACATCAATGTACCCTTTGTCACAAGCCCGTTTCAGAAGCGAAGCTGTTGAGACGAGGCAGCAAACTTTGGGACGATTCATTGCCAGGCTGGGCAGCTGCCGCCGGCTGACTCCCTTCCCTCTGGTCTCCATCCTTTCCTGGGGTGGGGTGCTAGCCTGGGTGGGAGCCCCCGCTCCTCCTCTCAGAGTTTTCCTCAGGAGCAAGACTGAAGCACGGCAAGACTGACAAGCCTCGTGGTTTCTAGTCATGTCCCAGCCATGGTGTCCTCTGAGCAGCGCGCCAGCCACAGCATCAGGCAGAGAGGCTGGGGGTGCCCGCTCTCCAGAGGGGCAGCTGCGTCTTCTCAGGGCTCCAGATGATTTCAAGGGCCCTGCTCCCTGTCACTCTGATCGCCCTTTCCGGGAAAGCCAGCAGAGAAGAGGGCCCTGTGCCCAGTGCAGTGCCAGTCAGACAGCGGGCTAGCAACAGATGTGACTGCATAAACAGGCAGGTGGCCTCTTCCCACTTACGACACCAGCCCCTCAGGAGAGCAGTTCCACCAGAGCCTCCAGGGCAGGGGAAGCCACCTGTCCGGGCCCATCACAAAGCCCTCTCCTCCCCTCCTATTGTGGCCCACCAGCCACCAGGCCCTGGCCTGTGATTGCTCCTGATCCACTGTCCCTCCACCCCCACTGTTCTTTGCTCCTCATTTTCCCTTCTCACTCCCCGTTCCTCTGTCTCCCTTCTCTCCACTCAGCAGACATCTTCCACACTCCCATGCTGTGCTGGCCTGGGGGAACAGGACCAATAGGCCTTGGTCCCTTCCCCAGGAAGGCAAGTGGCAGCAGTCACCATACACTGGAGCTGAAGGGCTGGGTAGAGGCGTCTCTTAGAGGCTCCAGAGACCCCATCCTGCCCGCAAAGGGGAGAGGTCTTCTCAGAGGAAGGCAGTTGAGATGAGTCTTGAAAACCATGTTGGGGCTTATGAGATAGAGAAGGCAGGGGTGGGGGAGGGTGTTGCTACTAGAAAGAACAGCTCTGCAAAGAACTGGAGACTAGACAGAGCATGGCCTGTAGAGTCACACCAAGGTCTCCTTTACCTCCTCCCACCCGAGATCCACTCCTCTTTCCTTTTGCCCTGACTTCAAGCAGAACAGCTCTCCAGTCAAGGTCAGTAGGAAGGCATGGGAGTGGGCTGTCTGGAGTCAGCGTCTGGCTCCACTAACTATAGGGGGCGCTGCCAGTCTCTCTTCCCAGACTCCAAACCCCCTCTCTAGCTGCATCTGCCTCTGGTGGGAGCAGCTTAGTACCCCTGTTACTTGTAGTTCTGGCAGCATGGCCCACCGTTGTCCCCATGCTCCTGGCTATAGGGAAGGTCTGGGACCAGAGATAGCCGCTCACAGAATCCCATCCCCTTGGCCAGAATGATGGGTCCTGGGATAAGCATATTATCCAAGATCTCCTCCGGATTTCACACACAACCACTAGGACAGAGAGATGCTCTGTATGCCTCAGTAATAGGGTAGTGGTGGAAATTAAGGGAGATAATAATACACGTGATATACAGTGTTTCATTCAATGACTCCCAAAGTGCTCGGTGAATTGGTGAATGTTACCTTTTATTTCTGTTTTCTTTTGCCTTGCCAGCCACACACCCCAGACTGCTAGACTAGTCAGGTCCCTCATGGTCCACCAGGGGATGCTAGGGCCTGGAAAGAGGCTGTGACTTCCTCCCTCCCTAAATCTCCCCACTCCTGAACACCATTCTCAGCCCCTCTGCTCAGCTCTGGGGCAGGAGGTGGCTTTCCCATAATGATGGGTGAGTGTGACTCTTTCCTGGGCAAACAGGAGCTCAGAAGACCCTCAAACCCTTCACAGCCTGGCTTTGTCATGGCCGAGCCCGAGGGGCAGCGGTGCCTCAGCCCACTGTAAGGACATCGGCCCGGTGCAGCCCCGGTGCCTCCCAGCTCACAGCCTCCCCCACAGTCTCCTCCCGCCCCTGCTGGAGGCCCTGGCTTCTGCAGGCTCCTTCTGTGTCCCTGCCCTGCCACAGCCTGGCACATGAGCCACCACGGGCCATGCCAGACCTCTGGGGTCATTCTACCCAAACCACCACATGTTTCGGAGTAACCTCTGCTGTTCCCGTGGGAGTGGGACAACCAGGAAAAGGCCTCGAAAACCAACCTGGAAGGCTTTTCAAACAAAAGAGTGTGATTTCCTTCAGGGGAGGGAAGGGAAGGGGAAAAAAATACCCCCCACGGTCCTCCTGGGCTCCGAGAACTTCAGTCACCGTCTTGGGTGCATTTAGTGGTTTGGCAACTCTGGGTGTGTTTTAAAATCTGCTGTCCAGGCAAAGAGACAAAGGAGGCTGGTATGGGGCCAGGGGAGACCTCAGAGGACAGGGGTATTCATCTTGTTAAAAATAGCCCACCCCGTTGCTATTTCTACGGAGCTTGGCAAACAGAGCTGTATGATTTTCCCTTTTTTCAGCCATGCTTTGCTTGGACCATCTGATAAAAATAGTAGATAACAAGCTCAAAAAAAGCTGGGCTATTTTTATATGTAAGCCCCACTTGGAGTGGGCCTGAAGTAGAGTGGCCAGGGAGCGTTGCGGGGGCTGGGGAGGAATGGATGAGAGGGGAGAAGCCTGGGGGGTTGAGTGGGGGCAGCACGCGCGGCCACAGAGGACCAGGGAAGCGGGGGAGGTCCAGGCAGAACTCAGTCAGCCCAGGGAGGAGACGCGGGAAGCGATGAGGTGCTTTCTCCTCTGTCCACACTCAGGGTCAACACACAGAAGCTGGGCCCTCCTGACCCACCACAGACTTTGCAGTTTCCCAGGCCCTGTTGGCCCAAGCCCCGACCTTCAGCCCTGTTCCCACCACCGTCCCCAACTCAGGGAGCCAGGGCTGGATCGGAAGCAGGCACTGGGCATCCCACTGGGCACTGGACTGGATTAGCAGTGCCAGAGTTTACGGCAGGAAGAAGAACCTTCTGGAAGGATATCTGAGGCCTGGGGTGGTATGAAGACCCAGCAGGGGCTGCTTACACTAGGGGAGGCTTCAGGGAAGAGGGGAATGGTCATTAGCCATTAGCCCCAGGAAAGGGCTTGAAGACCTCATACAGGTCAGCCTCCATAGCCAGGGGCAGAGGCCTCCTGCCCTTTAAGCTAGCGATGAGGGCAGGCCCCCAGATTGCACACCACTTCTGGAGCTGAGGGCTGTGGGGCTGTGGGACCTGCAGGGCCAGGGATGATCTCTTTGTAATGTCAGCCCTTGGGCGTAAGAGCCTGGAGACTCCCCATAGGCGGAAGTTGTGTTTTCACCATCTGACTCTCACTTTCCCGAAGAAATGCTCTTTGTGGGAGGAACAATTTTTAAGCCCAGGCCCTGGTACACAGCAGACTTCAGTATTTTAAATAAACAGATAGGAGGGTGAGTCAGTGTGAGGGTGCAGCAGGGGTAGATCAAGGCTTCAGGCTTCCGGGCCGATGTCCCCCAGGGAGGGCAAATGTCCCCGGTTGCTCCCCAGAGCCATCCCTTGTCTAGAAGAGCTATCGCCTGTCCAGAGCCAGAGGGTCAGTCCTGAAAGCACTGCAGCCACCAACACCCTCCCCAGACCTGAATTTCCTCTTTAGATTCTTTTCCCCATCATTACCTCTGACAGTCATCCCCAAGGGTCATGGGCTTGCCGGGGAGCACTGTGGGTTGTGGGCTCCCCACTGCCCCCTCCCCCTTCATTGTCTTGGGTGATGTTGACTTTGCAGGAGTGGCTGCCTGCCCGTGGTGGCAGGATGTTTGACCCATTGACTGGCAGGGCTGATTTCTCAGCTGGAACGTCAACGTAAGTAAAAAGCAAACAAATAAACAGGAGACCGAAGGACACTTCCTTCCAGGGCCATGGGAACCGAGGCAGGCAATGGAGGACAGTGCCCAGCTGAGCCCTGAGACTGTCTCCCCCAGATCCAGCTGGCCTCTCAGATCTCCTCGAGTTTTCTGGGCTCACTTAATTGTGCCTTGAATATGTGGCTCCCAGAGTAGTGCTTCCCAGGGGTTAATTATGACTAAGAGGGACTTCCCTGGTGGTCCAGCGTTTAAGAATCCTCCTGCCAATGCAGAGGTCATGGGTTCCATCACTGGTCTGGGAAGACACGCCAGGGTGCAACTAAGCCTGTGTACCACAACTACGGAAGCCCACGCCCCTAGTCCGTGCTCCACAAGAAGAGAAGCCGCTTCAACGAGAAGCCCTCACACCAGAACAAAGGGTAGCCCTCACTCGGTGCAACTAGAGAAAGCCCACGATCAGCAGCGGAGGTCCAGTGCAGCTAAGGATAAACAAACAAAATATTTAAAAATGACCAAGAGTTGGCCAAAGAACTGATGCTTTGGAACTGTGGTGTTGGAGAAGACTCTTGAGAGTCCCTTGGACTGCAAGGAGNAACTCTAGGAGTTTGAATGTAGATTCCTTGGGATATTCTATGTATCCCATTATGTCATTTGCAAATAGGAATATTTTTATTTCCTTCTACCAGATCTGAATGCCTTTTATTCCTTTTTCTTTTTGCTCTCTTTCTCTCTCCCTTTTTTGCCTATTGCAGAGGCAGCAGTATATCGAATAAGAGTAGTGAAAACTGATATTTTCCCTTGTTCTTGATGTTAGGGGGAAAGGTTTCGGTCTTTGACCATTAAATATGATGTTAGCCCTAGGTTTTTTATAGATGCTATTTATCAAGTTGAAGAAATTTTCTCTATTCCTATTTCTTTCTGAGTTTTTATCATGAATGAATGTTGAATATTGTCAAAAAATTTTTTTATTACACTGATTCATTTTTCAATATTTAATTTGCTTTCCAGCCTTGGAATTTACCCATTTGGTCATTCTTTTTATATATTGCTGAATTCTATGTGTTACCATTTGTTAAGGATTTTTGCAGCTATATTTATGAGTGATATTAGTCTGCAGTTGTCTTTTTTGGTACTGTCTTTGTCCTGTCTCTTATACACATCTCATTGTGTTTGGATTATTCTTTCAAAAAGTCTGGCTATAAAGGGGAGCAGCAGAAGGAATCAAGCAAGAAGAGGGAGTTGATTGATGTTTAAAGATGCTGATGGAATGATCCTGTGTCCAAGGAAAGGTTTATGGGAACAAAATGGGGGGAGTCATGGGGGTTGTAAAGAACTTGAGGAGGGGGAGCAGGATGAGATTCAAAACACGTGAGAGAAATAGGCCTTTGATAGAAAGAAGGCACTTCCTCTGTTGAAACAGGAAGGAGGCAGGTGGGTAAGGATAGAGACTGATTTATAGATACATGACCATCGGAAGACTGGTTTTATTATTTTTCTTTCAGTGATTCCTTAGGTAAAAAACATGAGCTAAGAGCGAGGTGAAGCAGAGAAGTACTTAAGAGCTTCTAGTGAGATGTTGCAATCTCTCATCCACATCAGCAAAAATCACTTTGCATGGTAACATTCATTTGGCACTGAATTGTTTCAAGGTAAGTATAAACTAAGATCATGGCATCCAGCAAATAGATGGGGAAGCAATGAAAACACTGACAGACTTTATATTTTTGGGCTCCAAAATTACTGCAGATGGTGACTGCAGCCATGAAATTAAAAGACACTTACTCCTTGGAAGGAAAGCTATGACCAACCTAAACAGCATATTAAAAAGCAGAGTCATTACTTTGCCAACAAAGGTCCATCTCATCAAAGCTACGGTTTTTCCAGTAGTCATGTATGGATGTGAGAGTGAAGAGAGCTGAATGCTGAAGAATTGATGCTTTTGAGCTGTGGTGTTGGAGAAGACTCTTGAGAGTCACTTGGACTGCAAGGAGATCCAACCAGTCCNTTTGCCAATAAAAGGTCCCTCTAGTCAAAGCTGTGGTTTTTTCAGTAGTCATGTATGGATGTGAGAGTTGGACTGTAAAGAGAGCTGAATGCTGAAGAATTGATGCTTTTGAGCTGTGGTGTTGGAGAAGACTCTTGAGAGTCCCTTGGACTGCAAGGAGATCCAACCAGTCCATTCTAAAGGAAATCAGTTCTGAATATTCATTGGAAGGACTGATGCTGAAGCTGAAACTTCAATACTTTGGCCACCTGATGTGAAGAATTGACTCATTTCAAAAGACTCTGATGCTGGGAAAGATTGGCAGCAGGAGGAAAGGGGGACATCAGAGGTTGGGTAGCATCACCAACTCTATGGACATGAATTTGAGTAAGCTCTGGGAGTTGGTGATGGACAGGGAGACCTGCTGTGCTGCAGTCTATGGGGTTTCAAAGAGTCAGACACAACTGAGTGACTGAACTGACTATGATGTGGTCCTACTTCTTTCTTAATCTAGCTAGGTGTGGCCTGGGGACTAGTGGTTACTCTTCAGGAATTCTGGGAGCTGGTGATGGACAGGGAAGCCTGGCCTGCTGCAGTCCTTGGGGTCACAAAGAGTCGGACACGACTGAGAAATTCAACTGAACTGAACTGAAGAGCTGGCATTGAGTGAGTACCAAATACGTGCCAGGCACTATACTATGTCTCGTGTAGGTGAGTAACAAGTGAATAGCTAAGTATTATTATCACACTTGTTTTCCAGATAGAAAATAGAGGCTCAGAGAGGTTAAGTAACCTGTCCAGGTACACAAGCTAGATGCATTGGAGAAGGAAATGGCAATCGCCTGGAGAATCCCGGGGATGGGAGAGCCTGGTGGGCTGCCGTCTATGGGGTTGCACAGAGTCGGACACGACTGAAGCGACCTGGCGGCGGCAGCAGCACACAAGCTAGAAGGTAGCAGAGCAGGGAGTCTAACCACTTTCCGTCTGCTACTCACCTGGTCATTGCCATACCCTGTTCGAGCCACCATCACCCCCCCCACCCCCGGTCTGCTTCTACCCTCACTTGCCCCTTATAGTCAGTTGTCTGCACACCAGCCAGAGTGAGCCTGTTACACTTAGGTCAGATCATGTCCTTCCTCTGCTCACCTCACTCACGACTGTACTATGAGCAACAAGGCCCCACGTGAACCACCTCTCTGCTACCTCCCTGACCTCAGTCCCTCCATTTGCCCTCTCCCTCTACTCCAGCCTCCCTGCCCTCAGCATTATTCCTTTAGAATAAGCATCTGCCTGCCTCAGGGCCTTTGCACTTACTGCTTCTGCTGCCTAAAATGCTCTTCCCCATATATCCATATGATTCTCTCCCTCAGGTCTCTGCTCAAATGTCCCCTTTTCAGAGAAAACTTTGGAAAGAAAGAAACTTAACCTGCCCTTCCAACATGAAATAGGCTCCCATCCCCTATCCACTCTCCACCCCCTTTGCCCTGCTTTATGTTTCTTTGGAGCAATTATGGCTCTTGATATGTATGCAAGCACACGTGCAAAGCCGTTTCAGTTGTGTCTGACTCTGTGCGACCCCATGGACTGTAGCCCACCGGCCACACTCCTCTGTCCATGGGATTCTCCAGGCAAGAATACTGGAGTGGGTTGCCATGCCTTCCTCCAGGNACACGTGCAAAGCCGTTTCAGTTGTGTCTGACTCTGTGCGACCCCATGGACTGTAGCCCACCGGCCACACTCCTCTGTCCATGGGATTCTCCAGGCAAGAATACTGGAGTGGGTTGCCATGCCTTCCTCCAGGGGATCTTCCCAACCCAGGGACCCCTGGTCTTGAATCTACCTGCATTGGCAGGCAGGTTCTTTACCACTAGTGCCACCTGGGAAGCCCCCTACTGATGTGTATATCCACTTTTATCTCCTTTTTTCTTTTGCTATCTTCACCAACCAGAATGAGCTCCAGGACGGAGGGGTTTTTAATCTGTTTTGTTCATTGCCATATCCCCAGAACCTAGAATGATGTCTGGCACATAGTAGGTACCTAATAGTTGTTGGACAGATGAATTAAAAAATGAACAAGTTATGACGTCCCTGGTGGTCCAGTAGCTAAGACTCTGCACTCCCAATACTTGGGCCCAGGTTCCATCCCTAGTCAGGGAGTTAGATCCTTCATGCCACAGTTAAGAGTTTGCATGCCACAGCGAAAGGTCCTACATGCTGCAACTAAGACATAGCACAGCCAAACAGATAAGTAAATAATTTTTTTTAAAAAGTACTATCTAGAGCTGCAGGTTTTCTGTGTTGTCCCCACCTCTGTGCTTGCTCTTCTCAAATTCTCCTTGTGGGCTCGGGCTGTGGCAGCCTCTTCCTGCAGATGAGGGGGCCTCAGGCTGAGGACTGACTGTAGTTGCTGTTTATTCCACTCTCTATTCCCATCCACACACCGCACCCCTCCCTCAGCAGCCTAGACCCCTAAGCACACAGAGGGTGCCCGAGAAAAGTGTGGAACCGTGGGGTTTTGCATACCTGACCTACTCCCCCGCTGAGAGCTGGCCAGCTGCTGAGGAGAGGAACGGAATCTGTTCTGGTTGCTCTGAGTGTTCATCCAGCAGTGACCGGCTGGGCCCCACTCAGGAAGCACTGCTCTGGACTCAGACCCGGACGCACAGGGCTGTGTTGTCTTGTCCACATGCGAGAAGTTCACCGGTTCGGGCCGCTCTGTTCACCCCTGTCGGCACCCCACGTGGCAGGACAGGCCCCTGCTCTTGCCTGCTACAGCCTAGAGTCCATCTCCTCCCCAAGTCCTCCCTAGTGGAACAGGCCTGCTCTCCGCTCAGATTCTACTCCTAGCTCCTGGGCAAATCACTTGGACCCTCAGAACCTCGGTCTCCTGGTCTGACAGTGGGGAGCCAAGTACAAGCGTCTGCTCCCCTTTCAGCAAACCTAGATTTATACAAAGAATTCCCTTGAGGAGTTCTCTCTCTACGTTCACCACAGATCTCTCTTTCTTTCTGAGAATCTTTTTTACTGCGTATTTATTATGTGGACTGCACTGGCCTCTGTTGCCGTGCACAGGCCTTCCCTAGCTTCGGCACGCAGGGGCTCCTCTCTAGCTACAGCGTGCAGGCTTCCCGTTGCAGTGGCTTCTCTTGTTGCAGAGCACAGGATCCAGGGTACATGGACTTCGTAGTTGCAGCTCATGGACTTAGTTGCCCTGCAGCATGTGGAATCCTCCCAGAGCAGGGATCGAACCCATGTCCCCAGCATTGGCAGGTGGATTCTTTACTACTGGACCACCAGGAAAGTCCCACAGATTTCTTAAACAGCCAGTGACCTTATGGTTTGATATATAGCATGCAAGTTACAAACTTAAATTCTGACAGGGGTTGGTTTCCAGACCTTGGTGCTGGCCACACCTGCTTCTGCCCTCCTGGCAGGTCTCTGGGGGACCATGTGGAGAAGGCCAGTGTACTAACAGGAGAACTGTGGCAGGTTCTTCGTGTGGAATTAAGGTCACCTGGCCCTTCTCAGGCCACCTGTCTGTGCCCTGGGCGCTGCAGAGCACTGTTTGGCTTGGGTGTGCTTGGGCATTGCTAGGCATCTGAAGACTAGGGGAATGGAGGTTGGCGGTGCTGGGCTGAGGACAGCATGGTTTAGCGGGGGGGTCTCCTCCTGGACCCTGGGAAAGGCACGCCTCCAGTAACCCTGGCATCTCTCCTGAAACTCCCTGAACCACGACGGATCAGGCCTCCGGTTTGTGAGAAGGAACGAGGTCTCTTGGTGTAAGTAAGGTCTGGCACTTTTTCTGATGTGCCTCTTGGCTTCTTCATCGAGCAAGCGTTTATAGAGTGCCAATGTGCCAGAGGTGGTACAGAGAGCTGGTGGAGCGCACAGACCCAGCCCTGCCCAGGAGGGACTTACAATCTGTGGAGCAGGCAGATATCAAGCCCTGGAACTGGACTGGCCCTTGGTGAGGCCGTGGGAGGCACACAGGGCAGCTGCCTCTAAAGGCTTTTACAGACTCTGCTCTAGTCTGTGGACTTGACATGCCCATTTCACAGATGAGGAAATGGAGGCCTGTGGAGACTGATTAATAAATGGCAAAAACAAAACCCAAACTGTCTCTTCTGGCTCCAGGCTGATGTTCCTACCACTTCTTAAAGTTATTCCACTAGAGGTCTTCTTCTCCCTCCCAGTTAAATTTGAGACTTGTATTTTTGGGAAAGGCAGTAGATTTCCTCTAGGATTTTCATTTTCCCTCCTGGATTCTTTGTTCCAACAGAAGCCATCTGCAAGAAGATGAGAAGGAGTTAGAAGATCAAATCTGGGAGAGAAAACACAGCCACCCTCGTAAAGCAGTGTCGAGTAGTGGTTTAGAATAAGGACTCTGGAGCCAGACCAAGTAGGTTTAGATCCAAGTTCTGCTACTTATTAGCTGGGCGACACTGCTTTACCTGTGCCTCAGTTTTCTCTTTTGTAAAATGGAATGATAATAGTGCCCATCTCCTAGTGTTATGAGATAGCCCTTGAGTGAACTGATAAATGCAAGATGCCTAGAACAGTGCAAGGCACAAAGAGGGTAGCAGTCAAGACTTCACATTATTGAGAAGCAGCATTTCTAGCACCATCTCTGGCCTCTGGTAATAAGGAACCAAAACTTTTGCATTAAAGGAACAAAGAAAAGGAGAGGGAAAGAGAGGGAGGCATTATCATAAACTCTTAGTCATCCTTCAAAACCCATTCAAACGTGACCTTTCCTCCAGAACTCTGTTAGCATGTTTGCTCTCCATGCTTAGAGCTGTCAAAGGAGTTTGCATCCCTCAAGAAAAAGTAGGGAAGGGAAAGAAAATTCACATACATGAACACCTATTATACAGAGGCCCCTTCTAGAGTTCATTTCATTTATTCTCCACAGTGACACTTAGAGATGATATAATTATCCCCTTTTTAAAAGTGAAGAAACCAGGATTCAAAGAAGTAAGAGACTTACTTAGTAAGCTAGAAATCAGACCCTCTTAGCATTTATCACACTGTGTTCCCGGTTTTATGTCTGCCTCCCTGGCAAGGCTGATAGCAGTAAGGAATTTTTAACCCAGGTTGGTGACATTGGCAGTTTTCTGGGAGAGAGGATATATACTGCTTATCACTCATCAAGAAGATTTTCGCTCCCCAAAAGGTTAAGAACTCTCATTCCCTACTTCTTTAGATCCTCAGTTCAGTTCAGCTGCTCAGTCGTGTCCGACTCTTTGCAACCCCATGGACTGCAGCATGCCAGGCTTCCCTGTCTATCACCAGCTCCCGGAGCTTGCTCAAAATCACGTCCATCAAGTCGGTGATACCACCCAACCATCTCATCCTCTGTCGTCCCCTTCTCTTTCTGCCTTTAATCTTTCCCAGCATCAGGGTCTTTTCTTTAGACCCCAGAGCCCAGCAAAAGGCCGAGTACTCGTCAAGTACTCAGATATATTTCTTGAATGAACAAAGAAATGAAGAGACTGAAGGAGGAAGGAACAAGTAAACCGGGCAAGCACTGAGGAAGGGCGGATTGAATCCATAAGTAAATCCGAAGAAAACAGGATCCTTGTCTTGATTGTCTTTGTTGCTCTGGAAGAAAACCAACAGCCTGGGTCAGAGACCCTCACTGTGGGGGACTGCGGTGTAGGGTATGAGCCAGCCGGTTCTTGTTTGCTTTCCACACCAGGGAGCCAGCCATGTCCACACTCCTCGACCCCTCTAGTGCCTCCCCACCCCCAGGGACCACTCCTCCACGCCCGGCCCCTCTCAGAGGAGGCCCCTCTCTGCATCACTGGAGCGGTAAAAGCCCCCTTTTCCTCAGGAGCCTGCCTCAGGCCCGGGAGGCCTGGGGCAAAGGCTGGGAAGGGCCTCTGTTGGCACCTTTCTGGCCTCTTTTCCCCGGGAGCCCTCTGAGAGCCATGGGAGCCTGGCACCCAGCAGGCGATTGGTAGGTGGTGGGAATGGCGGGGAGCCCAGCTCTCAGGGGAGGCGTTCCCTGGTCCCGGTCAGTGCGGGCTTCTCTCAGGCTCCCCAAGCCCATGCCCACAAACACCCCCCTTGGGGGGGTCACTGCCCCCGGTACTGGCAGCTCTGGCTTTCCCATCCAAGGGCCCCAAGGGGGAAATGACCAGTGGGGTAGGGGACAGAAGCCAGAGCCTTTCCACTCTGCCTGTGGCTGGCATCCTGTGGGGTGCAGGCTGGCAAGGGGCACCTCCCCTTCCCCACACAGAGCTGGCAGGACAGCCGGTTCATGTCCTCTTCAGCCACAGCCTGCAGAAAGCATGTTCCCCCCAGAGCCACGGGCCACTGGCCAGTCCACTGGGGACATCCCTTAGGGAAGGGAGGGGCGGGAGGGGCAGGGCGGGCCCCAGGCTGGCGCACTGCGGCCAGCCACCCTGCTCCGTGGACTGGCGGTTTTCCTGTCTGGCTCCCTGTGGCCCAGACAGCCCCAACACGTCACTGCAGAGTGAGCGGGCTCCTGCCCAAACTCGAACTCACAGCTTGAGCTCCCTGAGGCTCAGAGCCAGGGCTCAAGGAGAAGGGATGTTGAGAGAACAGAGGAGCCAATGCAGAGCTCCTGGGTGTGGCTCGCCGTCCCAGAACAGAGCAGGGAGGGTGCTGAGCCAGAGGAGGGGGAATACTGAGAGGGGCAGATCAATCCCCTGGGCTCCTAGAGGAGGAAGGGCAGAAATGGAAGAGAAAAACTGCCCAGAAGAAAGGACAGGAAGGTGGGTGAACTGACCAAAGCCAGCCTCACGTACTTGCCTCCTGACCCTCTCCAACTCCATCGGGCTTCCCCAAGAGGCCAGTTCCCTCCTGCCCCCGGGCCTTTGCATATGCCAATCCCCCTACTTGAAGTGTCTTCCTAACCCTTCTTCACAACCCCACCTTTCAAGGCCAGCTCCCAAGTTAGCCCCTCTATAAAATCTCCCCTGATTCTCCCTAACGGGAAACAATGTCACCTTCTGAACTCTCAGAGCACGTTCTTTCTCTCCGCTTTGCCTCCCACGGATTCATTCATTCTTGTAAGTAATCGACACTCGTTATTTAAACAGCCACTGCATCAGGTGCTTAGGGGGAATGTCATCCTGCTCTCAGGAGGTGGTGATTGTGGGGGGAGAGTGACATGAGCAGCTTACCCTTTGACAGTGAAAGAAGTGCTAGAACTCAATGCCGTAAGTATTTAAATGAGCGCCTACCACGAGGTGGGTGGGAAACGGGCACTTTTGAAAGGTACTCCTGACCCTCAGAGGCAATACCTTAGCTGAGGGTTCAGGGCCTCAGCCAAAACAGGTATTTGAGAAAGGGCTTTCGAGGCCCAGGGAATGGCATTGCAATGGCCAAAAGAATCAGAAAGCGTGGGGTGTTCTGGAGCCCAAGGAAGAATATCCAGCCAGTGTACAAAGGACAGACATCCCGCCACGCCCGGGTGCAAACACCTCCATGCCACATGCAAACACCCCCCCATGCCAGGTGCAAACACCCCATATGCCCTAGGGCAAATCCCCTACAATGCCTTAAAGCAAGCCAGCCCATTGGGAAAGGCTCCATCTCTGTGTGCTACAAATCTCTGAGACCCTTTAGGGGAAATGGGACAAACATTTCTTAAATTACTACCTTCTTTAACTGTCTCAGACAGATGAAGTAACTTGTCCTCTCATAGCTGACAATCAGGGAAGCTGGGATTCGAACCAGGCTCTCTGGCTGCCCACTCCGTATGCCTGAGTAACCTGCCTCGTGGTCACACACACCCCAGCTGCTCATGGGGAGCTCAATTCCTTCCTTTCGCTGCTACAGTTGGGGGCTCTGAGGAGTCTTGTCTCCGTTGCTCCCCCACCCCATGAGCATTAATCCTGTTGAGGGCGCGTCTGAAGAAGCCCAGCCTGCACCCAGGAGGACAGAGCTCCTCGGTGTGCAGACTGCTCCCACAGCACCCACATCTCATCATCTCTGAGTGGGGGTTTCTCCGCCCCTATTTTCCAATTCTCAGGTCCTGAAAACTGAAAAAGAGTTACAGGAATTTAGTAGTTGTTACCTTTCTTCGGTCACTAAGTTGTATCTGACTCTGTGACCTCATGGACTGCAGCAAGCCAGGCTCCTCTGTCCTCTACCATCTCCTGGAGTTTGCTCAAATTCATGTCCATTGAATCGGTGATACCATCCAAACATCTGATCCTCTGTCGCCCGCTTCTCCTCCTGCCTTCAATATTTCCCAGTTTCAGGGTCTTTTCCAATGAGTCGGCTCTTTGCATCAAATCTGGGCCAAAGTATTGGAGCTTCAGCAACAGTCCTTCCAATGAATATTCAGGGTTGGTTTCCTTTAGGATTGACTGGTTTGAATAGCTCATAGCTTCATTGAGTTACGCAAGCCCCTTCGCCACACAAGGCTGTGATCCATGAAGGGGATTTAGAAGCAGGCTCTGCTTCAAATAAATTCAATATGTGAAAAGCAAGGCCAATGGTCACTGACTTACAATGACACCCCCTTCTCCTTTTTCCCACAGTTGCCTGTTGCGGCTCAAGTTCTAGGGCATGAAGAAGCCTGGGGTTCCTCCCAACCCTGAGAGTCTATAGTTCCAGGAACAGCTCGACAAGGCCTTAACACTCCCCGAGGCCATGAGGTCTCCCCTTGAGCCAGCTGCCAGGACGTCTTCCATGGACACCGTGCCCCACCTCCACCCCTATTCCTGCACGGCCAGATGCACGCTCGCACACACAAATGGACACACACGCGGACTCCGTCTCCATGGTCAGATGCATAGCCCCCGACACAAACACAGAGACACACAAACACACATACACAGGCACCCCCTGCATCTTGCAGCTGCAGCCCTAATCCTAGACTTGTTAACAACTGAATTATGAGCCTGTTTTGTGGTAGCTGAGAAGCTGAGGCGGAAAAGGATTTACTGGCTGCATTAAATCATGTGCTTATTGTGAAGTGAGCAGGCCAAGGAGGTGCTCCTCGTCCCTCCTCCTCCTCCCCAAGTCCCGCTAAAGTACCCACCCTCTGACCCACAAAGACTGCCTCTGGGGTCCTGTCAGAGTCTTCCAGAGCCCACACCAGTCCTCCGACCCCACAGGTCTTGCAGCGGTGGGCAGGGGTCATTTAATCCCCATTGTACAGATAAAAAGACCTGAGGTCTGAAAGAGGGGAGGCCATTTGCCTTGGGCTGTTGTGCAAAGAGGCAAAATGGAACAAACAGGCTTCTGAACCCGTGACCCCAAGCCCCTGATTTTACAAGCACGTGTGAGCTCTCAGGGCCCCTTTTGGGGAAAAGATCCTTTGTTGTTGTTCAGTTGCTAAGTCGTGTCTGACTCTTTGCAACCCCATGGATTGTAGCACGCCATGCTCCCCTGTCCTTCACTATCACCTGAGTTTGGTCAAATGCATGTCCATGGAGTTGGTGATGCTATCTAACCATCTCATCCTCTGCTGCCCCCTTCTCCTCCTGCCTTCAAACTTTCCCAGGATCAGGGGCTTTTCCAACGAGTTGGTTCTTTGCAACACGTAGCCAAAGTATTGGAGCTTTCAGCTTCAGTTCTTCCAGTGAATATTCAGGATTGATTTCCTTTAGGATGGACTGGTTTGATCCTAAAAGATCCTTAACCTTAGGTAGAAATGGCACAAGGCCCATAGCAGGCATAGAGCCCGGCTCACCCTGTAAGATCTCAGGCTGTTAAGGTGAAACTTTTGAGAAAACACAGAGGCCTGCCCTGGTTGAGGGATCAGGGAAGGAACCCTAGAATCCAGTACCCCATCCCAACCCCATCCACTCCTCATGCTGGTGAATCACAGCCTGAGTACCGGGGGACAAGTTCACAGTCCAGTGTGAAATTTTAACCCGGGCACCAATCACCCAGCCCTGGTCCTCACCACCAGTCACTTCCAAACAGTTCCCTGCCCCCCATATCCGCATCCACATTCCCATTTTTTTCTCCCCATGGCCTTCTGCCCTGTCCACTGTTTACTCACACACTCCGCTCCCTCTGCTTGCATTCCTGGCAAGTCCCCTGCTAACCCACTGTCTCCAGGCACCTCCCACTCACCCCTTGCCCCAGGTGCCCTCACATAGGCCCTGAACCTGGGACACTAGCAGATTCCTGCCAGGCTATCTTCCCAAGGGAACGGGCCCCCAGGGACCTGCTGAGCCCAGAGAATGTGAACAGAGCCCCCAGGCAGCCAGCAAGCGTTCCTATTGGTGTCGGCAGGACCCACAGTATTGTGCTGCCCCCAGATAATTCTGAGGCATCTTTGGCTCTGGTTAGCTGGTGTTTCTACTACTTAAGGCTGGAGGAGGGGCAGGTACAGTGAAGCACACCCTCCCACCATGGGCAGCCCTCTTGTCCACCAAAAACGAACAGTGGTCCAGCTGGAACCCCCAAACTCTGTCCAAGTCCCTAACTGAATGGCAGAGCAGGCATTTAAAAGTGTTTCTCAGGACTTCCCTGGTGGTCCAGTGGTTAAGACTTCCTTCCCCTGCAGGGGGTGTGGGTTCCATCCCTGGGTGGGAGTTATGATTCCACCTGCCTCATGGCCAGGAAAAAAAAAAAAGCACAAAACAGAAGCAATATTGCAACAAATCCATTAAAGACTTTAAAAATTTTGTCATTGTCTAGTTGCTCAGTTGTATCCAACTCTTTTCAACCTCATGGACTGCAGCAAGCCAGGCTTCCCTGTCCTTTAAAATTGGTTTGCATCAAACGTCTTTAAAAAAATAAATACAATAAAAGTGTTTCTCATTCGTAGTCTTATGAGAGGCTCATAACATACCAGTGTGGGTAGGCTTGGCCGTGGTGGGGGTGGTTATTCCCCCATTTTACAGGAAAGAGGACTGAGGCCAAGAGAGAGGTTCCAAGGCCAAAGTGGGAGGTGATGGCACAGTGGGGACAGGTACTCAGAAGTCCTTATCCCCATCTGGACAGAGACAGGGAGGAGGCTCAGGTTCTGCAGAGCCCTGGCAGACAGACCTTGACCCTCCCAAACTTATCAACAGCAGTTTTCTGTTCAGCTCAAAGGAGACTCTTGTCACAGAAGCTCACCCTCACTCTCACCTAACAGGGCTGACCTCCACAGTTGGGAGGGGAGCAAACATCCCCTGGGGGGATTTTAAGCCACTCCTCCTGGGATATCCCAGGCGGGGTTAGTTGATTCGTGCATCTGTCTTTCTGGATTCAGCCCCTCAAAGACACTGATTGAAAGGGCTTCAGTTTCCCCACCAGTTTTCAAGAGCCCCTGGCTGGGTGAAGGGGGTCTTCCTGGGAAAAGCAGTGCCCTGGACTGAGGAAGCCAGAGAAGCTGGGAGGGGATGTCTTTGGGTCTCCCTGTCTCCTCCGGGTGGGAGGGGGGTAAAGTAGAGACTGCAGGGAGAGCTGTTGACTCCCCGTGACCCCCGTGCTGTTCAACATCCCTCATAAGAGGGTCCCTGCACACACCCAAGCTAGGACAGGGCAAGGATGGTGGGGGATTTGACAAAGTTGGGCCAAGAGTTCAGATAATTCTAAAAGAGGTGGTCAGTCATGAGGGAGTGGCCGGCGGGAGGGAGAGAGGGAAGATGGAACAGTGAGGCCAGGAAGAGTCTGGCAGGAAACTGAGGGAAGAACACATCAACCGAGTTTTGTGTTTGTGAGGGGCACTGGGACAGGCATTGCACACATCTAGTTGTAACCATGGCCTTGAAGGAGGGCAGGAGCATCCCCATTCTAGAGATGAGAATACTGAGGCTCAGGGAGGTTAATGTGACTTTCCTTCAAAGCCATTAGAAAACAAATGACTTTCAAGCTGGAACTCAGACCCAGAGTCTGTGATTCCCAAGTCCTAAATGTTTTCTTCCCCACCAGATGCTAAGCTCTTTAGGGAGCTCTGACCACCGACTCCTCCCACCACATCTAGTACTGAGTTCAGCGCTTAGTAGTATAACAGGTGTTCAATAAATATGGCTGCCCTAATGACTTCGGCCAGTTTCCTTGTTTGTAAATTGAGCTAATAATTATTGAGGTGGACATGCCTGGAGGCAGTGTTTAGATCAGGGCTCTTAGAGGTCTCCTTCCAGCTCTCTGATCTTTAAGCCTCCAGACATCATCTTGGTGTCATTTGAGCTCAAGAAGGCCTTGAAATGACCTGAGGAGACAAGCTGGCCACCCAGATTCTCCCAGCGTCAGGGTATATGACCCTCGGCCTCCACCTTCCACCCCAGGACTGTTGCAGGCTTCCCAGGAGATTTAACACAAAGTGCCCCGGAAGCACATGAAGACTAATTCATTTTATGGTGGGGTGGGTGGGCGGGGGGAGCCACACAAATACATGAAAGAGAGCATG
>SJYX01013504.1:253557-296425 GCA_006410675.1 Oreotragus oreotragus
TGGGTGGGCGGGGGGTGCCACACAAATACATGAAAGATTCACAGAGAAGAGGCTTAAAAGATTCAAGCCTCAGCCTGCCCCTCCCCAGTCACGTGACCATGGGAGACCCTCTCCTCTCTCGGCCTCAGGTTCCACATCAGTGAAATGGGGATAACCGTGCCTGCCCCCCAGGGTTTCCCCGGGCCTGCAATGCAGGAGACGCAGGACACTAGGGTTCGATCCCTGGCTCGGGAAGATCCTCCTTGAGGAGGGCAAGGCAACCCACTCCAGTATTCTTGCCTGGAGAATCTCATGGACAGAGAAGCCTGGAGGGCTACAGTCCGTAAGTTCGCAGAGTCAGACACGGCTGAAGCGACCGAGAGTGCAGGCACCCACCTGCCCTGCAACCCTCATGGGACTCTTCTGAGCCTCATGTGAATCAAGACACGAAAGACACCTTTGCAAGCAGGGAAGAGGTGTGCAGAGGCTATTTGCGCTTATTGCATTTACATTATCGCAGTTTCCCATTACTATCATGATTTGAGCATTTACCCTTAAGGCCTGGGAGCCGTTCCTCTGAGACACTCACGGGAAGCCCACCCTTACTCGTGCTTGGGAAAGGTGTTTCACTGAGGTGACGGTGGGAAGGCTGAATGGAGGAAGGAGGCAGTGATGACCCCGCTTGGTTACTCCTGCATTCCTCATTAAGGGAGAAACATGCGAGCGGGGCTCCTTTTCTGCCCCCTGAAATAAAAAGCTGAATGTGACTCTGATACAAAGTTCATGGTGAGGAGGACAAGCCCCCAGGAACTCAAACTTCAGGAATTCTGAACCCCTTCAGGAAACAATTCCAGCTCCAGGCAAAGAGGATGTCTGAGGAAGGGGGAGGAGGATACTGAAACTGGGGTCAGTCACCGCCCATCCCCCACCATTTTCTCCTGCTCCCTTCTTCCCCTCCCCCTTCCCTCATCTAGCTTCCTGCCCCCAACACCCTCTGGTGCAGCCAGACCTGGCCTTGCATTAGGGACAGTTGGGGGAACCGTGGGAAAAACAATCAAACCCTGGTCAGCCGGATAATTAGCTGTTCCTCTGTGACCATGGCCTCCCTGTCCCCTCCTCCTGGCCACCACCCCCACCCTTGCCTCTGAAGGATAAGCGTTTAGGAACAGCCCAGCAACATCACCTCATTAATGTTAATGGGAAGTCTGGACATGAGTCTTGCCAGTCATAAATTGCCCTGCGTGAGAAAAGGTAAAAGAGTGTGTATCTGTGTGTCCTACACATGTGTGCATGTGTGCACAAGCCTGTGATGTATGTGCAAGTGTGTATCACTTGTGTTGCCTATGAAGATGTGTGTGTACAACCTGTGTACCTGGCACAAAAGAGAAAATATACACGTGAGAACTGAATGTGTATACTGCACATATGAGTGTGCCTGTGCGTGTGCACTGAAAATATCTCTGCAGAAACTTATGCCTTTATAATAAATGTGTGTACCTTTATATCAAAGTATGCACCGAATAATATTTAGGTGCTTGAATGTGCATAGGTCATGCATATGTGTGAGTACATGTATGATCAACAACACACAGGTACTGTGAGTATGCTCTGTCAATATTTGTGCATCTTTATGGGATTTATCATGTAAGTATTAGTTGCTCAGTTGTGTCCAACTCTTTGTGACTTCATGGAGTCCACGTTGTGAGCCCACCAGGCTCCTCTATCCCTGGAATTCTCCAGGCAAGAATACTGGAGTGGGTAGCCATTCCCATCGCCAAAGTATCTTCCTGACCCAGGGATCGAACCAGGTCTCCTGCATTGCAGGCAAGTTCTTTACCGTCTGAGCCACCAGGGATATGAGGTGTTTGAAATCTGGCCCATATCAAGCACCCACTAAATGTTGGTTGTTTTTTTTTAATCATCAATAGACCTAATTATACATGTCAACAAATACACGTTGGGGGGCCCACTCTGTAAATCTGAGTCTTGCGATAAGTATTTCAATGTCTACATCCAAGCTATGCTATGCTATGAATATATCTGTGAGTCTAAGGTACACGTGCACATATGGACGGTCTGAGTCCGTGTGAATCTGTGGCCCCCATCCATGAGGGCAGGTTTACTGGCGCACTGACCACGGGGAAGAGCTGGGCAGCTGCAGCCTGGCCCCACACTCCTGTCCCACAGGGCTGCTCGGAGGAGAGGGGCTGGCTCCAGCATCCCCAGCCCTGCACCATGGCCGACAGGGGTCCACAAGCACGCAGGGGTTCACGGGCTGCCCAGGGCCACTGACCGGCCCAAGGGGTGAGTGGGAAGCCTGGAGCTTCCACCCTCTCCCTCCAAATCATCCAGTCTCCAGTTCTGTCAGCTCCCGTCCTAAACCTCTCAATTTGTCCCGTTCCCCTCTCCATCTCCTCTCTCAACAGCAATAGCCTCTTGTCCCTCCTAATCCACTCTCCACACTGATGAAAGTAATCTTTTAGAAATGCAAATCTCATCACCTCACTCCCTCAGCTGCTTAAAACCCCTTAATAGCTTCAAGTTACTCCTTGGATAAGGCCTAAAATCCTCCGCACGGCCTCTGAGGCCCAGCTTGACCACCCCAGCCATGTCTCCCACCCCCACCCCCTCTCCAGGCCCCAGCTCCTGCCCACACCTGCCTCCCTCTCCCAGCATTCCCTCCCCCTGGAATGCTCTGTTTCTGCCGGGCTTCTTCTACCCTGGCAGGTCTCACTTCTGGAAGCTTCTACGTACAGATCCCCCGCCCCGCCCCCGCCCTGTTTTCACACTCTCGTGCCTCCCTGTAAGTCTCTCTACTGCCCTCCATACCCAGGCAGTTCTGCATCTGTGCTCCGGGGCCATTCTCGTCTCCCCTGCGCCCTGTGAGCTGTCCTGGTCCCCGGGTGTTGCCGGCAGGCTTGGGTCCTGTGTGGCCCAGGTGCCGGCTCTACCCCAGCTCTCAAGGAGCCAGCAATGGGACTTTCCTGGTGGCTCAGTGGTTAAGATTCTGCCTTCCAATGCAGCGGGTCAGGGTTCAGTCCCGGTCAGGGAGCCAAGATCCCACATGCCTTGTGACCAAAAAACCAAAACATAAAACTGAAACAATATTGTAATAAACTTAATAAAGACTTAAAAAAAAGGCCCACATCAAAAAAAAAAAAGAAGATGAAGCCAACAGTCTCTTGAGAGAAAGACACAGAGAAGACGGTTAACTGAGTTAGTGCACTGAGAGCTGTGAGGAGGGGCAGGAGGGGTGCTGACAGCTCTGGGCCTTAAGAAATGGAGAGTGAGCCAGGACAGGGAATTGCAGAGCATTTTGAACATCACACACAGACAGCATGGTGTCTGGAGCTTGCTGTTATTGCAACATCAGTTACAACACAGGAGGTATTAAGAAGTAAAACTGGGGGATTTTCCTGGTGGTCCAGTGTTTAAGACTTCATGCTCCCAGTTCAGGGGGCTCAGGTTTGATCCCTGGTCAGGGAACTAGAGCCCACATGCCACAGCTAGGCCAAAAAAAAAGACCCCATGTGCCAAAACTAAGAAGCAGCATAGCCTAAATAAATATGTAGATATATATATATTTTTTTAATTTTCATTTCTTTTTTTTAATTTTTATTTTTATTTTATTTTGATTTACAATACTGTATTGGTTTTGCCATACATTGACATGAATCAGCCTCGGGTGTACTTGAGTTCCCAATCCTGAACCCCCCTCCCACCTCCCACCCCATATCATCTCTCTGGATCATCCCCGTGCACCAGCCCCAAGCATCCTATATACTGTATTGAACATAGACTGGTGATTCGTTTCTTACATGATAGTATACGTGTTTCAATGCCATTCTCCCAAATCATCCCACCCTCTCCCTCTCTTTTTTTTTTAAAGAAGTAAGACTGGGAAGGCCAGTGGGGACCAGACTGTGGGACTTCAAATATCTTCTCATTTTGATTTAACAATTAGACTCGCATCAGTCCAAAAATTCAAAGACCCATCTGTGTTGGGGACACACCTGCTCCCCAGGAACCGCATGACTAAGAGGAGGCTTCCCTCATGCCTGCTGGAACCAGCCCAAGGACCCCTGGGACTGCCAGGGCTCCACATCCCTAACTCTCACTGATCACCAGGAAGGAGAGCCTAGACAGGAGCAGTGATTTCCCCTCAAACCCAGAGCTCAGTCAAGTGTCTGACTGGCCCCAAACTGGGCCACCCAGCCTGCTCAGGGCCTGTGCCCCCAGGGTCAGGGGCCAGGGTTCAGGCAGCTCCTTCCCTAGGAAGGCTCTGTTCCCCTCTAAGTGGAAGGGACCAGCCCCTCACCAGGCCCCTTGCAAGAGCTCAGGCAAGGCAGCAGATTAGCTGTGTGAGGAGGCCCAGACGGGGACCAGGGGGTGGTGCCTCTGTGAGGGGGGCCAGGAGCTGTAATCCCCCCCTTTCAGTTGCTACTGCTAACTCAGGGCCCCAGGGGCTTGCTGAGTTTGCCCTGGACCCAGCCACTTCATCTTCTAATGCCTTCCAGAAAGCCCTTTTGTTCCCCCTCTTGCATAAGGTGGTAGGAGCCGCTGCGCAGCCTCCTTCCCCTCGGCAGGCACCTCCTTCATCACTCAGCCCCAAGTCCCTCCTGGCTGCGCCTCCAGTCCCTCCCAGCGTCCCCAAGAACTACTTAGCAGGGGAGTTAAAACAGGTAACTGCTGATAAAGACACACCTCTGAATCTGTCTCCTCCGATTTTGGGGAAGACTCCGGATCACCAAACATTATGTTAGCCCATATGCCAAGCAAGAGCCCCAAGAGGAAATGGTCCCACTCCTTGCAGGCTGTTCCTCAGGATGCTCAGGGCAGGGCCCAGCTTTGTGCCTGCTGACACAAGGCTTCTGTGAGTCCCTGAGGTGGTGGCTGGTTCCCCCACCAGCTCCAGAGGTAGGGACTGGGCACTTGTCTGCATGAGGGCTTCCTGGGGGCAGGATTTATTTTCCTCTGCTTACCCTCAGGGGCTTCCCAGGTGGCACTAGTGGTAAAGAACCTGCCTGCCAATGCAGGAGACATAAGAGATGTGGNCAGAGGTAGGGACTGGGCACTTGTCTGCATGAGGGCTTCCTGGGGGCAGGATTTATTTTCCTCTGCTTACCCTCAGGGGCTTCCCAGGTGGCACTAGTGGTAAAGAACCTGCCTGCCAATGCAGGAGACATAAGAGATGTGGGTTCAATCCCTGGGTCTGGAAGATCCCCCGGAGGAGGGCAATGGCAACCCACTCCAGTATTCTTGCTGGGAGAATCCCATGGACAGAGGACCCTGATGGGCTACAGTCCATAGGGTCACAAAGAATCAGACACGACTGAAGTGACTTGGCATGCACTTCCCTTCAGTGTTGAGGACAAGGCTCTGCACGGTGGGAGTGGATGAGGTCCTACCAGGGACTGGGATTCTCGCGGCTTACTCTCCAGACAAGACTTGTAGGCCTGCTGTTGCCGCTTCTCAAAACACTCAGGCTGGGCGGGCCTGTGAGCTCCAGTAAACTAGGACCCTGCTCATCTGGCTCACCAGTGACTCCCAGATCCCAGCACAGCACCTGCCACCTAGTAGGCGTCCCTTAATAATTGTTAACCAAATGAATGAATGATTTTTAAAAATGTTTCCATTTCATTGAATACAAGAGTGAATTAAATAGTGAATGAAGCAGCACCAGGCAACTTCCAAGAAAACTGCCTTGCTCTTACACGGGCTGCAGACAGAGTTCTTCTCTTACCTGTGGTTGGAGTTGGAGCTGATACTGAATGAATGGAGAGGGGTGGGCAGGGCCTTCATCCAGAATCTGGGGAGACGCTGTCCAATCTCTAGGGCACAAGAACTCAGACTCCCAGAACACCAGGATGGAAGGCACCCTGTGGGATCATCGCCACCAAACTCCTCGGGCTCAGCCGAGGCAGCTAAGGCCCAGAGAAGGCAAGGAACTTGCCCTACATCACACAGCGAATTGGTGGGGGGAACTAGGACTAGGAACTAGGACCCCTGCCTGACTCCCTATCCAGAGATCTTTCCATTTCGCCAGCAACCCAGCCATGCCAGGCCCAAACACCGGGAGTCTCGGTTCACCCCTGGTCGGGCTGGCATGGCATGTGCCCTGGCTGTCCCCAGCGGTGGCCGCCTGGCCACCTGCTGGCCAGAATGCCTGAGAGGCAGTAGGTTTTGCAGTTTGTTCGGAATCAGACAGCCTTGCACAACCACGAGGCCTGCAGGAAGCTGGGCAGATCTTTCTTTTCCACTGCTGCTCTGGAGCCAGAGGCCCAGGGGCCACGGGGCACCCAGGGCTGAGGCGCCAGATCAGGAGAAGTGCAGGGACCCACTGTTTATAGTGGGGATACCTCCCCAGGGCTGTTGTCAGACCTCACTCAGGAAGGCACGTTGCAGACTGCTGATCAGACAGCTATGGGTACAGAGAACAGGACCCCAGGCTGGGAGACCAGGCTCCCCCCTGCCAAGTTGATTGTGGAATGAGCTTCAGCCACCCTTCCCCTGGGCTGAACTTCCAGACTGTTTCCTACGTAGGCTCTCCCCAACTCTCTCTACCACACGGCCATCAGTATTAGATGGCTCCCATTCTATAGTATTAGACGGCTTCCCGGGTGGCTCAGAGGGTAAAGAATCCGCCTGCGATGCGGGAGGCTCAGGACCAATCCCTGAGTTGAGAAGATCCCCTGGAGGAGGAAATGGATTCCCACCCCAGTATTTTTGCCTGGAGAATCCCAAGGACAGAGGAGCCTGGCGGGCTACAGTCCACGGTGTTGCAAAGACTCAGCACAACTGAGTGACTAACACTTTCACATCTTTTCATTCTATAGATGCAGCCGCTGAGGCTCAGGCAGTTTGGATATCTTGCCAGAACTCAGTGAGGGATTCAGCCTCAGGTCCTGCTGGCTTGAGGGTCTTCTCTTTTCCCCACCTTTTGCAGGTGAGTGGCTCCTGACACCAGTTCTCAGAACAGCCTGCCTTCCCAGAGCTCTCTGTTAAGAAGCAGGGGCCCCACAAGCGCAGGAAAGATACATTGTTGTTTAGTTGCTAAGTCAAGCCCGACTCTTTTGTGACCCCAAGGACTGTAGCCCTCCAGGCTCCTTGGTCCCCTGGGACACATTAGGTACTGCTGTTAATGGACCATGTCAAGTCAGCAGATCTAACCAGTTCACTCCCTTCTAGCTGAAACCGGCCTTGGTTCCCCAGCATCCACAGGGTAAGGCCCTAGTTCCCCACACTCTCCTGTGAGCTCACCCCTGCAGGCCTCTCCAGACTCAGCCCCATCTCCTCTCTGCTTTGAACCTCATGCCCTGGCATCTAGAAAGTGACTTCTAAACCAGTTCTGACTATGCGGCTTCCAGCCTCCAGACTCACATTCAGAGCACTCTCTCTGCCTAAATAACCCCTAGTCCACTCCTCCTTTCTCATCACTGATTCAGTGAACATAAATTTGAGCAAACTTAGGGAAATGGTGATAGAGAAGCCTGGTGGGCTGCAGTTCCTGGGGTTGCAAAGAGTTGGACACGACTTAGCAACTGAATAGCAACAACGAGAGTGTAGTTGCTTTTGCAATGTTGTGTCATTTGCTGAACAGCAAAGTGAATCACCTACATGTCTGCATATATCCCCTCTTTCCCTTCTCATAATTTTAGATTCAGATAAACCATTACCTCCTTCATGGAGACTTCCTTGCCTTCCACATGCCCCCCAGGAGTGAGTCAGGCACCCCTCCTATGCCTCCTTAATCCTCTGGCATGAGGTAGTATTATACCACCCTAGAGAGAAATGATTCACCCCTGTGCCTATTACCTGTCTACCCTGTGAACCAGGCCTCCACCACGGAAACCCACTGTACGGGGTACCTAATGGGTGTGCAAGGAATGCCTGCTGAATGCATGAATGAGATGGAGCGATCCTGTGGGAAGGGGAGCTCCCAGAGGTATGGGGGTGTCCAGAGGGCTGGGAAAGTCCCCAGCCAGCCTGAAACCCCATGCCTCCCCAGAAACACTGGCCTGATATCAACAAGGTGAAATTTAACTGGGATAAAAGAAAAAGTTTCCTGGCGGTGTCTAAGAAGGCTGAGACCAGGTGGCCTGCAGCCCAGGCAGGGGAATGGAAGGTCACCTCCTGCCCTCCCCATGGGAGGGTCTGCTATCCCAGGACAGCCCAGGGAGGGCATGGCCTCCAGAAGCTCCTGGAACTCAGTCCAGCCCTCTCTCCCTGCTAGAGAAGCATAACACCTCCAGCTCCTGCCCCACAGGCAGGCCCGGAAGTCCATTCACCCTCAGATTGAAGAATAGAAGCCTTAAATAAAGAAAGGTTATATAAGCTTCTAGAAGCAAGCCAATGGCAGCGAGCCGGGGAATGGGGAGCGGGGAGGCAAACCATCCGGGCTTCCTGCCTTCAGCAAGGTCCTCAAAATGACTGAACACTTCACGCCTGATTCTTGACCAGGGAGCAGCTGGGGGAGAGAGAAATGTGCCGTATGCTAAAGCATAATCAATATTGTGATTTAATATTGGGAAAATAAACACACACACCCCCTGTTGTTTCTGTATGCCAACTGCAGACTAGGTTCCTGGCGGGTGGAACAAGGCAGGGGAGAGTGGGGCAGAGCACGGGGCCACAGTTTAAACAAAGTTGACCTGCGCTGCCTGAGTCGTGCTTTTCAGAATGATTGTTTATAGAAATTGGTAAGTTATTAATAATAATGGCTGTCATGCATTGTTCCTTCCCCAGCACTGTACCAAGATGGCATTTTTATGTGCATTCTTTTACTTTGCTTCATTTAATACAGTAATTATACTTTGCTTTACACTTCTTTGCTCAAAGCCAACCTCCAGTGCGTTTGCCGGAATTCTCCTACCTTGCCAAGCACATGAAAATGCTTTGGGAAGGTTACACAGCTAAGTTTTTATACAATTCTTGCAATAAGACTATACATTTTTAGCTTACTGGTGGTCAGAAATGAGAGAGAAACTCCCTAACTTTCTTGCAAGGTCTTCTCTGAAAATGGTCACACACCCTTTTATCCCAGAAATCCTTGGCACCCACTCTGTGCAGTGAACTTACCAGAAGGCGTTATAGTATTTTCCACAATCCTTTTTTTGTTGTTGTTGTTAACCCCGTGAGCCTTTTGAGGACAGGTCTCAAAAGTATGGTCTTAAAACTACTACATTATGCCATTCTAACTGAAAGAATTCATGTTGCTGCCTTTTCCTTGTTGTGCTGGAAGATGCTTGTTAGTATTCTGACCCTCTATTAAAAGTTTTATTAAAACTCTGAAAAAATAAGTAAAAATAAGTACCACAGCAGCAATTAAAAAAAAAAAAACTTCCCTGGTGGTCCAGTGGTTAAGAAACCACCTGCCAATTCAGGGGACACAGGTTCGATCCCTGGTCTGGGAGAATCCCACATGCCACAGGGCAGCTGAGCCCATGGGTCACAACTACGGAGCCCACGTGCCCTAGAGCCCGTGTTCCACAACAGGAGGAGCCACTGCAGCGAGAAGCCCTCAAACCGCAACTAGACAGTAGCCCCCACTTGCCACAGCTGGAGAAAAGCTTCACACAGCAGCGAAGACCCAGTGCAACCAAAAATAAGAGATCAATTAAAAAAAAAAACAACTCATCACAGCAGAATCGCCTAGGGACTTTACTGGAAGTGCGGATTCCTGGGCAGCTCCCAGTACCTTCCTTCTCCAGAGCCCCTGGGATGGGGCCCAGGAACCGGCCTTTTTTCACAAGCTTCCTGGTTGTTCCTCTGTGCCCTCAAGTTTGAGAACCTCTGGTCTAAAGTATGGTAGGTATTCAGGAAATGTTTGCAGAATGAGCTACTGGTGACTGCGTTTCAAGAGGTACAGTGTAAACAGAAGCGCTATCCGTGGAGTTACTCAGTATTCTTCCTGGCTGGCCATGCGTTGGGCAATATTGCCTCTGAACCACTCACTGGACTTAGCCTGGACACTGTGCTCCATCCCCACCAGTGTTCCTGGTGAAGGTTTCTCTGAGAGCCTTGAGTCTCCTCACTCTGTCCCTCATACCTCCTGCTGGTGGGTCCCCAGAAGGGATGGCCAAGGGATCAATGAATTCTGCCCCTCCAAACTGCAAACTCTACTCTCTGCCATCTATGAATGACTCTCCAGGCTCACCTTTTGTGGCCACGCTGTAGGTTCAGTTCTGGTGGAAAACAAACTCTCACCCTTAGGTGCCCATCACCCCCTAATTCTGGGTGTAGAATACGCTGTTCCTGAGGAAGCTGTGTCTTTGATCCTAGATACAGACTGACTCCCAACCCTAGGTATAGACTGACCCTTAAACTTGAGTACAGCCTGACCTTTAATCCCACCTCCTAACCCAGAAAACAGGCTGACTCCTCCTAACCCTGGTCAGTGTCTGATCCTAAACCCTGATTTCCATCTCCATAATCCTCAACACAGGGTGGCCCAACTCTGCATAGATCCTCCATCACTGTGACCACAGACTCAGCCCCTGGAGCTGCACTAGGAGTGTGTGTGACTTGGGGTGGGGGCAGATTGGAAAAGGAAGTGCTGCCAATGGAAGCCAGAAGCCATAGCCAAAACAGAGGGATGGAGTCTGGCCAGGCAGAGTTTTGACCCCTTGTGTCTTCCCTGCCAGAGCTTGGCAGGACCTAAGGGCGCTGGAACCTTGTGATCTTGGCTGGGCGTCACTCCTCTGCCTTCTGCCTTCCACTGTTGCTGCCTGGCTGCCCCAGGGCCCCTGCCCAACCCTCACCATATCCACCGGCTCCATCAGACAGCCAAACATGAAAGGGAAGATGACTGGCCCCGATGCAGGGCCCAGGAATGCACGTATCATCAGTGGACAGATGCCTGGCGTGCTTTGACCTGTCCACTCCCAACCCCTCCCGGGGTCAGGGGGAGACCCTAGGACACAAGCAGGGTGGTGGGGGGAGCCCAGTGTGTGGCGCCAGGAGGGCCAAGTGAACCGTCCAGGTGGGCGACCAGGGCCTGGTTCCTCCCCACTTCACATAGTTGGGCCTCAGATGTCCTATGAACAGGGGTGGGGGTGGGGCAAAGGCTGTTGGGAGGCTGCTGTCTTATCCACAGAAGACTCAGTGGGTCCTTAACAAAGCAGTCTTGAATCTAAAGGAATGGGGGTGAAGACCCTTTTGCAGTTGCAGTTTTAGTGGCCACCCCATCCCAGCCATGGGAAACTTTTGGGTGAGGCGGGGTGACACAGCCCTCCCCATGGCATCACAGCCTCAGACTGTAAGGAAAGCCCCCAGTCTTAAGAGAAAACATACACGCTGACTTCAGAGAGCTCCAGTGTGAAGGAGGACACAGGGGCCACACTTCAAGCCAAAGCACAGCCCCCTCCCCTGCCAGTACCATGCAAGATGTATGTCCATGGTACTCCCAGCCAAGTCAGGGGTGTGGGGAGCCTAAACGATGGGGAGTGAGACAGGCTTATCCAGGCAGCCTCCTTGGAGATGGTCCCTACATCAAAGGGAAGACCAGGTCTCCCCTCACACATACACCCACCGCTAGGCCCTGAGAACACCCCAGCACCAGGAATGTTCAGCGCCCAAACCATTTCTCTCTGTGCAACCCGGTGCCCAGCTGGCTGAGAGCCTTGCTGGCTTCCCCCTGGGGAATTGGGGAGGGGTGGGGGGCAGAAACAAGCCTCCCAGGCATTCCTCCTGCATTCCCAGGGCCATGCCCTCCTTCCTCCCTGCCTCAGCCCAGCAATAAACTATTTCAGGCTTGCAAAATCTGGGCTGTTACTCTCCTGCTCACAGCCTCCAGCGAGGCCAAGGCCTGGGCCTGCATCAGAAACCTGCAGCATCCACAGAGCCCAGATGGTTCTGGTCAAGCTGGATGGAGGAAACCGGTTAGCCTTTTGGGCCACCAACCATAGGAGCCGGGGAACAGGAAGGGTGGGGTCTGGCTCACTCCACAGGTCAGAGCCCCAGAGCTGGGGATAGGGTAAAGGGAGGAGTGGTGAGGAGGACAAGCCAGCATTGTTTGGGGATCTGGCAGGGGCTCAGTGTGTTCAAAGAGATGATCTTTCAGTACAAGGCTCATCCCTTCCCCCATCCCCAGGGTCAGTCACCATCTTCATTTTATGCCTGAGAAAATTGAGCCTTCAACCAAGCTTTGGCTCTGTGTCCCACCTTTCCATCTGACCACAAGTCTTCTCTCTTTCCATCCTGGCGCCCACTTTCAGCTGACACAGATGTTGACAAATGTCCATGTCCTTCTCCTCCACCCCACCCAACACACACCCAGGGCCCAGCCCCTCCGCAGCGCCCTGTTTGCCCTGTCTTCCCAGGATCCCCATCCCTACTCCCTCCCCCCTAACCCCTGTGGGTCACTACATTCCTTTCCCTCTCCCTCTGGTCATAGGCTACCTGTGTCTGCACCTCTGGTCCCCACTGTGCCTTGGAGGCTGCTCTGGGACCTGATCTACTTCCTAAGAAGGGTTCTTATCCCCAAGCCCCAGCCCCTCCCTGCTTGAGGGGACCTTCCAAAGTCCCTTCCAGGGAACCTTAGCAACATGCTCCCTCCCATCTTCAGGTATCTGGAGCCTGGAGAAAAGAGTCTGAAGCCACCTGCTCTGTGGGACAGAAGTGGGTCTGACACCTCTCTGTGCTATCACTGTCTGCAGTGCAGAAGACCCACCAGAGAGGTAGCCAACTGATGCATAAACGAACAAATGAGTGAATGAATCCCACAGTTCCTTTCTGAGCAACTACGTGTTCTAGATGCGACCATATGGCAATTAATGAAATGGGGGAAGAATTCTTGCTCCTTTGGAGCTTCATTCTAATGGGGGAAGGGGACAGAAGAGAAAGAGCATCCATATGTAATGTCAGGTAGCACCAGGAAGCAAAATAAAGCTGGAGGTACTGCAGGAAGGGGAGGCTGGGTGTGTATGAAGGATGGTCACCAAAAGGGTGCTTCATGCATATGAAGTCAAAGGATGCGTATGGAAGAGGCAGGGTGAGGTTGTGACCCTACACTGCCACTAACCAGAGCCTCAGTCTCCTTCTGTATAAAGCGAGGCAGTTGGACTGGAAGGCCATCGAGGTCTGACCCTCAGTTTTGACCTTCCAGGACTCCAACACATCATGCCTCTGTGAATGCAATGGGGACATTACAGGCAGCTTAGAATCAGTGCTGAAGGCCACTGTCCTCTGCCCCCAGCCACTCCCCAGGCTCCAGTTCTGCTGATGTCATAAAATCAGCATGTGGAAGAGTGGCTGTGCATTCTGGGTCCCCAAGCTCCTGGGATTGCGTGCTGTGCAAATGTCAACAATTAGCACAAATAACAGGACTCTCATTCAGACTAGAGTGAGGATGATTCAGGCTGGGAGGCAAGATCGTTTGGGGCTGCAAGGAAGGTGGAATTTGCTAGAGGCCTGAGGGCCAGCTGTGCTGCTTCTCTCCTCTTCTGGTGCCCTCAAGCCCATTCTCTAAGCCCTGGTCAGACACTCTGGGTTGGACTGTGCTACGAACACCCACAGGGACCTCCTCATGACTGACTCCTGACAGTGGAGCTGCTCCCTAAGAGGGGCTGCCCCCCGCCTGAGACCGCCTGCCCTGTCCCCTGAGTCTTCAGGGTTGGCAGCAGCTCGGGGAGTGGGTGTCCTAGAGTGCTTCCTCCTGTCAGCAGCAACCCCCCACACCAGTCCTAGAAGCTTCAGCCCCTAAAGACTTCCAGACCCCTGAACACTGTGAATTCCCCTCGCTGTGGCCGCCTGATGATCTGCAGATATCACACACACACACATACACACACACACACACGTGCTCTCACACACACACATGCTCTCTCTCTCACACACACACACATGTGCTCTGTGCCTGATGATCTGCAGATATCACACACACACACTCACACACACACACATACACACACACACACACGTGCTCTCACACACAAGCCCACGCTGCAGTACACAGAGAACCCCCACTGTAACTAAGGATTTGTAGGGGAAGAAGGCTGACATTCACGGGGAGCTTTACTTTTGCCCACCCCATTTAACTCTCCTCCCACCGGAAGAGGAGTTTTTGAACACTCCTGTGGGCTTCCCAGGTGGCTCAGTGGTAAAGAATTCACCTACCAATGCAGGAGACACAGAAGTCATGGGTTCAAACCCTGGGTGGGGAAGATCCCCTGGAGAAGGAAATGGAAACCCACTCCAGTATTCTGGCCTGGGAAATGCCATGGACAGAGGAGCCTGGTGGGCCACAGTCCATGGGGTCACAAAGATTTGGATGTGTCTGAGTGACTAAGCACACGTCACAGAAGAAGGCCTTCCCCAGTGGCTCAGTGGTGGAGAACCCGCCTGCTAATGTCACCAAAGAAGAGACAGAGGCTCCAAGTCACACCCTCCCCCAAGGGAACGGCAGACCCAGGGTGGAGCCCGGCTCAGTCCCATACCAGCCCCTCTGAGACCACTGCCCCAAACAGGATCCCACACTTGCACAGATGCAGATGCTGTTGCAGCTGTCCCGAGCTGGGGGCACTGAGCTGGGTTCTGTTGCTGCCCCTCCACGGGGCCCTGGGCGCAGCTCTCTCCCTCCTAAGCCTTCCATGTCCTCATCTGGGAAATGGGAATCAGAACACCTCTCTCTTCTCTGCAGAGCCTTAAACCAGATGGGTCTTAAAGGACCCTTCCACTTCCCACATGGAGAAGGCGAGGGCACCCCACTCCAGTACTCTTGCCTGGAAAATCACATGGACGGAGGAGCCTGGTGGGCTGCAGTTCATGCAGTCGCTAAGAGTCGGTCACGACTGAGCGACTTCACTTTCACTTTTCACTTCCATGCATTGGAGAAGGAAATGGCAACCCATTCCAGTGTTCTTGCCTGGAGAATCCCAGGGACGGGGGAGCCTGGTGGGCTGCCGTCTAGGGGGTCACACAGAGTCGGACACGACTGAAGTGACTTAGCAGCAGCAGCAGCCCCTTCCCACATCCAGGGTTCTCTGAGGCTAAGCTTGTGCCTCAGGCCACCCAAGGTTGTACACGAACCTGGCAGGGCCTCCTGGGTGGCCTCTTACCCTTGCCTCCCTCACTGGGGTGGGGGTTAGAGGAGGCTATGTCTGGCGGTGCCTTTCCTTCCGTTGGCCCCTAAGCATGAGCCCCTCTGGTGCTGACTAAGGGCTTTGCCCGCTGCTGACATCAGCACCCATCTGTTTGTGGTGGGAAAAGAGGCCTCCTAGGGAAACAGGTTGACTAAATCTCAGCCAGGAAGGACCTCCCGGCTGGGCTGTTGAAACAGGTTTAGTAAATACCCTGAGGGTTTTGTAGATGGCCCTGTGAACACACCCTGCTGGAAGGGACACCAGTCAAGAAGCGGACAGAATGCTGTTGTCTCCTGGAACATGGTTGGTCTGGGTATCATTCCAGCTGGTGCCTCTGGGATCAGGCATGGGTGACTCCCCTAGGCAACCTGTCCCCTCCTCAGCCACCCCAAACCACGATCAGATTTTCACCCCTAGCTTTGGACCTTTCAGCTAGTTCCCTGAGCTACTCAGCCCATCATCGCGACAACCATTCTTCCTCTGACATCCCATCTCCTGCACCATCGTCCCCTACCTGGGCTGTTTCCACCCTCTGTCATCTCCAGCCATCAAAACCCCATCACCCTCCACGTCCCTCTTCCATCGTCATCCTCATGCCTACCTCCATCAGCGCTCCCTTACCTCAACCCAAAGGTCACTCTCTAATCCATACTCAGTCTTACTCCTTGTCTACATTCTTTGCTGAGTGACAAACTATGCCCGGAATGACATCCAGACCAGCAGCTGTTCCAGGAGACAACAGCATTCTGTCTGCTACTGTTTCTGTCCCTTCCAGCAGGATCTCTTTATATTCAGTTCAGTTCAGTTGCTCAGTCATGTCCGACTCTTTGTGACCCCATGGACTGCAGCAGGCCAGGCTTCCCTGTCCATCCCAACTCCCAGAGCTTGCTCAAACTCATGCCCATCGAGTCGGTGATGCCATCCAATCATCTCATCCTCTGTCACCCCCTTCTCCTCCCGCCTTCAATCTTTCCCAGAATTAGGGTCTTTTCAAATGAATCAGTTCTTTGCATCAGGTGGCCAAAGTATTGGAGTTTCAGCTTCAGCATCAGTCCTTCCAGTGAATATTCAGGACTGACTTCCTTTAGGCTTGACTGGTTGGATCTCCTTGCAATCCAAGGGACTCTCAAGAGTCTTCTCCAACACCATAGTTCAAATGGCTGTCCACAAATCCTCAGAAGATGTGGACACTTCCTTTCTTAATAACAACTGTCCTACAGTGGGCTGAGGTGGAGTGGACGGGGTGGGGGGTGGGGGGCAGCAGGATGCAGGAGCGTCTCTAATCCCTGGAAGCTAACATGAAGCCATCTACCTGGCTTGTTTAAACACACAAAGTCCAGGTGCTGAAGAACAGTGAAAAGTGATGGTAGTGGATCAGCCTCCCTGATCAATCTTCCCTGTCTTAAGCTCAGATAAACCTACAGAGGAATCTGGTTCCAAATGTGTCATTTCTAACAGCAGATATGCTGGATTCCCCCTTGCAGAGCCAGCTGGGGTTAAGGGAGTGCATACCTCAGAGTAATAGCAGAAGAGCTCGCCTGAGCCTTCATCCAGTCTGATGGGTCTGCAACGAGAAATTTTTTTTAATTAATTAATTTTAGTTTTGACTGCTCTGGGTCTTCGCTGTGGCAGGTGGGCTTTCTCTAGTTACAGAAAGTGGGAGCTACTCTCTAGCTGCGGTTCGAGAGCTTCTCGTTGAGGTGATTTCTCTTGTGGAGCACAGCTCGCTCAGTAGTTGTGGCTCATGGGCTTAGTTGCCACAAGGCATGTGGAATCTTCCTGGACCAAGGATCGAATCCACGTCCCCTGCATTGGCAGACGGTGGATTCTCAACGACTGGACCACCAGGAAAGTCCCTATTCTGGAGAATCTTAATATTCAGCTGCAGTGTAAGAAAAGAAAAAAGCTCACTTTGGAATGCAAAGTCTAAATTGGAGTTAAAAAAAAAAAAAAAAACAACTTGTGTTGGAATCCTGAATCTACCATTTAACTACTTTGCCTCAGTTTCCTCATCTGTAAAATGGGAATGAGAACATCGGCCTCATAAGATTGGTTTGAGGGTTAAGTGTATTGAAGAACACTCAAGGACCTTTTTCCAAGGCCAGCTGCACTGCAGGATTAAGCAAGAGCTGAATCTGAAGAGTCATTCTAGAACACTGGCAGAAAAACTGCACTCACTATCTTGTCTGACCCATATAATTTTAAGAGTCTTTTTTACATGGGTCACTTCCAAAATCAAAATTAAGTGCAGTTAAAACAGGACAGCGAGTTCTGATCATTTCTTTCATGAAACCACTTACTTATTTTTATACGCAGACACTCTCCAGCTTTGATCTGTTTTTATCCTCTTTTTATGATACGTTGGAGGCAAGATACTGTATCTCCTCTTCCCCGTGTAAGTCTTGCCATGCCCTTTGGCCAAAGGCAGTTGGAGTGTGAACTTCCGACTGCCACTGTCACAGTCACTAGGATCTGAATGTTTCTCGGGACTTGTGCAGAGAAGGCAGCAGACACCTTTCCCCCTGCCCTCCCCCACCTCCTACCCGGCGGGAGGAGGGTTCATGCTGAGACTGCGGAGGACAGACCAAAGCCTTAAAGCAGTGGATCTCAGACAGTGGTACCCAGCCCTGGCCAGCAGCACGAGCCTCACTGAGGAACTCGGTCGATGTGCCAAATTCTCAGGTTCCACCTCACATGTGCTGAATCAAAGACTCCGATTTCTACACTTCAGTGTGCTTCACCCAGGTTTTCAAACCATCACATTTGAGAACAGAGACCCTCGACCACAGCATGCATGGACGATAGGAGCCATTAAGGCACACCCAGGTCTAAGGAAGTCATCTTAATGTGGAAAAGACAGGAGAGCATCATGGATTGCACAGGCCTGGGAGCCCAGCCCTTCAGCCCTCCTGGAAGCACGCAGGGAGGGCAGCCTCAGTCTGGAGATACGCCAGAGATCTTGGGAATTAAGGGGCCAAAAGGGAAGTGGTAAAGGGGTGGCCTGCCTGGCAGCTGCTCCTCCGGCCCTTTGCCGACTAGGGGTCCCAGCAGCTTCCGGCAGTTGCCTCCATTGGCAGGAGCCTTCCTCCTTCTCCAGGCTTATCCTGAACTCATTAGCTCTGCTAGCATTCCCAGCTGTGGTTTGGCACCAAGGTCTGGCAATTCCCCGGACCCAGCCCAGGGCCATTTGCCTAGTAGGGACCTCAACCAGCAGACTTGAGTTCGGGGTGCTCAGGGCCCCCCAGCCCACTGCAGTCACCATCCCCCCTTCTCCTTCCCTGTGTGCCCAGCACTGTTCCCAGCCTTGGAGCTACAACGAAGGGACACAAAAGCCATGACTTCTGCCCTCAGAGAGCCCATCAAGTGAGCCCCTGCGTTGTAAACCATGTGGCAGATTGTGCTGAGTTCTTTGTGGAACCCAGGACAGAGAGCTGTAAGCGCCAGAAAAGTGTGGTTGGCCAGGTGTGCAGCGATCCGGAAGGCAGGCTAGCCAACAGGGCAGCGGGGGAGCTCCCCAAAGGGGGGAGGCCCCGCACTCATCTGGAGAAAGGGGATACCGAGGGGACAGAATCCTGTCCCTCTGTCTCTAACTCCTTTTGTCTCTCTACCTCTCTCTACCTTTTCTTTTTCCCAGGCACAGACCCCTCGTTAAATGAGCAAGCTCTTTTTATGACAGGCTGTGGTCCTGTCATCAGAACTCTATGGGGACAACTAACTGGACTGGGTAAAGCAACTGTGGTAGAGCCACACGCTGGAATACTACTCAGCCAGGAAAAGGAGCTAGTATCATCCACGCTACAACATGCGTGAATCTCAGAGGCGTAATGCCACATGAGAGAAGCTGGACAGAAAAGGCTGCATGCTCACGAGACAATTCCCTTTATATGGAACTTCCGGGAAAGGCAAAACTACATAGAGAGAAAACAGATGGGTCAGCAGTGGCCTGAGGTCCGGAGGAGGCATAGGGAGTTGCTTTCAGTAGGGACTGAAACAGCACAGGGAACTTTGCCGGGTGACAGAAACGTTCTAAAACTGGATTGTGCTGATGATTGTACAACTATGTAAATTTACTTAAATCATGGAATGTATGCTTAAAATGGGTCAGTGTGGTGATAAGTTTTACCTTCTTAAAGGAACATGACAAGTAAAAAAGAAGGTAGTTGATGAACGGTTAGACATGTGGGAAAAACGATTGTTATAAAATGTTGATTGTGTCACATGGGTGCTCCCGTATAATTTCTTCAGCTTTTCTGTATATGTTTGAAAGTTTTCACTATAAAATGTTGGGGACATCTAAAGCTGGAAACAGGAAGGTGATCAAAGGATCTATGGTTTAGAAGGGTCCTTCTGACTTCCAGAACGGCGACACCAACAGCTCTGATAGTGGTGGTAGTGACGATGCGGAGAAACTGAAATTCTCACTCACTGATGCTGAGGGCAGAAATGAATAGTCACTTTGGGCAATGGGCAGTGTCTACCCTATGACACAGTAATTCTTCTCCTAAGCGCATGACAGAAACGTGTACACTTGTACACCACAGGCCACAGATAAGAGCATGTAGGGGCTAAACTGGAAACGACACGATGATTATCAGTGGAGTGGGTGAGAAGTTGTGTATTCATACCGTGGGACACCACGCAGTAACAGGAATGAATGAACCACGAACTTGCAACATGATGAATTCACAGCCTGTGAATTTCACAGTGTTGAGCAAACAAGATCACACACAACCAAATACATGTGAAGTGATTCCATTTATATAAATCCCAAAGTCATGTAACACTAACTGTCAGGAATAGAAGACAAAAGAGTGCCTGCCTTCAGTGGGGCAGCAGCTGGAGGGGCTGTGGGCAGGGGCTGTGGGAAGCTGGCAGCGCTCTGTTTCTTGAGCTGGATTATTATTTGCATGTAAAACTCATAAGCTGCATGTGAAAAAAAAAGATCAAGCTAGGAATGGGATTTGTGCACTTTTCTGCATGCGTGTTTTAATTAGATTAAAATAAAGTTTATTAAATGGGGGGAAAAAGAACCAATTTGACTTCACTCAAGGACAGTTTCACCTTGAACAACCCCAGAGGGTCTCCTGAAAATGCAGCCAGTTTGCTTCCGGCCTCTCTGAGTAGCCTGGGACAGTCCCCACACCAGATCACAGAGGCCCAGTCCTTGGCATTTGTTAGATCTGCAAGGTCACTGGAGGGGAAAGAGGCGTCAGAGGTTTTTATGCCAGGCTAGCCCAGGGAGCCCGCAAAAGTCCTAGAAAGTTTGGCACGCCACTCTAAGTCAGAGTGAATCATAAAGGAGCATTCCAGTCCAGGCCTGTGTGAGATCAGGGAACATGTAAGCTGTGGATGAGAAGAAAGTGAAGAATTGGGGAGAGAAACAGTAGGTCTGCTCTTTCCTTCCCAAAGTCGTCATCTCAAACAATCCTCTGCCTTGCCATGATGATCTCAAAGGGCTTTAATAAAAGTACCAAAATGTATTCACATCCCGTGGAGGAGGAAATGGCAACCAACTCCAGTACTCTTGCCTGGATAATCCCATGGACAGAGGAGCCTGGCAGGCTATAGTCCATGAGGTTGCAGGGTCGGACATGACTTGGCTACTGAGTATGCATGCAAAATGTACTCAGTCAGAACTCCTTTTGTGAAGGAATACTCACCCTTTAGATATATTTTGTATTTGTGAGATTTCCATAGTCAGGTGACAGGTCTCTCAGTGCAAGACCTGACTTTCTTTTTCTATATAACCAACTCCAGTTTTCCATGAAGGGAAGGGTGTGAGGTTGGTTTATAGGTTATCCATAACAGGAAGCCTAATTCCAGGGAGAACAGTCAGGCTTCCCCATTATCACAGCTCATTGTGAACAGGCATTGTCCGTGTGCCACCAGATGTGAGATAAAATTCTAAAAATGCAACTGGAAATCCCAAGTCCCTGGCACAGGAGTGAAACAGTGACAGCACGCACTATCCACAGTATTATCCGATTTCACCAACCGTTTTGATGTGTTAACAGGCCCAGAAAAAAAAAACAACCATCAACAATGTAAAAACTCGTCATGAGCACCATAATATTTAAGAAAAATGTGGAGAATGAATGAACGTGCAGAAACCTGGGCAGAGCCGACTTTTGGAGACTCTGCTGGCTCAGGACCATTCTAGCCCTTGTCATGCGCCGGTTTTTCCCAGAAAATACCCTGACAGTATTGCTGGGTATTGGGGGAGGGGCTCTAAGGCCAGGTGATCCCCAAGAAGCCCCATAACAGGCTTCTGAGTCCAAACAAGTTGAGAAATGCTGTGTTCAAGCGAAAACACGACTGTGTTGGCAAGGCTATGGGGTAGGGTAACAGGCTCAAATACAGCTGGTGGCGATGCAACTAGGACCACTCTTACAGAGGGCAACCTGGCAGTATCTTTTGAAATTAAAATTGCACATGGCCTTTGACCCAACGATTCTACTCCCCTGACATTTTTCTTACAGATACACTCCCACAAGTACCAAGTGACGTGTGGCCAAGGATATTTGTTTTGCAGCATTGTTTATAGTAATAAAAGCCTGGAAACAGCTTCATTCTCTCAAAGGGGGTCTGGCACAATCATCTTGGGAGTGATGGTTCATGGTTATGGAGTACGTGCTGCACATCAAAAAGGATCCTAAGCCCTTTACAAGTATCGCCTCATTTAATCCGCACAAAACACTCTGGGGTAGACTTCACTCTTCATTCTGGTCCACAATGAGGAAACTGAGGAACTAAGATATTAAGTAACTGGCTTGACATGAAACAACTCTTTTGTAGTTGAGTAGCTCCAATACTCTTGCCTGGAAAATCTCATGGACAGAGGAGCCTGGTGGGCTGCAGTCCATGGGGTTGCTAGGAGTCAGACACGACTGAGCGACTTCACTTTGACTTTTCACTTTCATGCATTGGAGAAGGAAATGGCAACCCACTCCAATACTCTTGCCTGGAGAATCCCAGGGACGGGGAGCCTGGTGGGCTGCCGTCTGTGGGGTCGCACAGAGTCAGACACGACTGAAGCGACTTAGCAGCAGCAGCAGCAGCAGCAGCAGCAGCAGTGATCTATACTCTAACATTCTGCTTCCAAAGTCAATGGTCTTCACCACTCTATCACACCTTCCAAATGAAAATTTGAATCACCTGTTCGATGGAATGCACAGGAACCATAAAAAAGGCCAAGACAGCGCTCTGTGTGCTCGTACCAAATGGTTTCCAGAAATACTGTTAAGCGAAAGAGGCAAAACACTGAGCAGTGTGGGACGATAGGACAAAAAAGTTTATATTTCAGACTATCTTTAGAAGGATGCATAGGAAACCGGTAACTCAGGGGCCTCCAAGAAAGGGAGCTAAGAAGTGGCTGGAGGAAAAGATGGAAGGCAGACATTTGTTTGAATTTGTTTTCAGCTTTTCATTTTATTTTGAAGGGATTTCAATCTTAAGCAAAGAGTCGACTCATTGGGAAAGACCCTGACACTGGGAAAGATTGAGGCAGGAGGAAAAGGGGGCAACAGAGGATGAGATGGTTGGATGACATCACCAACTCAATGGATGTGAGTTTGAGCAAACTCTGGGAGATAGTGAAGGACAGGGAAGCCTGGCATGCTGCAGTCCATGGGGTTGCAAAGAGTTGGACATGACTTATCGACTGAACAACAAACTTATGGAAAAGTTGGAAGAAGAATTCCCAATACCCTAGATGCACTCACTGTTACTGTGCTTGATTTTTTTTACCATGTCCCTTCAGTACCTCTTTGAAATAAAATTAACAAGATAAAGTTAAACAAGCATTTTCTCCTGCAGAAATTCTGGAGACTCTAAAACTCTGGGTATTCAAATCTCTCAGTAGGGAGTCGACTGCATACGCTTTTTTAGGAAGTTGATCCTGAAATGCTCTATCCTCTGGAACAGATGCTTCCTCACCCAGAAGGATGTGAATGAGCCTAGAGTTTTGGAGAAGGGGGCTAAGGAAGCTTCCAGAACCATCAGGCTGAGGTCAGAAGCAGTCGAGCTCACTCAGGGATGGGGCAGGGCTGACACGGGCCACAGAGTTGCTGCCCCCAGGGATGGTTCTCTGCACAGGGTCGCAGCAGGCAGGGAGAAAGCAGAGGGGTTCCAGGTATCCACGCCATGCCAGTCACCCCCCCAGTCCTGCCCAGTCCCTTTCATTACTTGCCCAGGCCCTGGTGCCAGTAGACTCAGTGCCTGAGACAGGCTGAGGGTCTCCCACCCTGTGAGCCAGACACTTGGGGGAAGAACTCATGTCCAAACACATGGTCTAAACAGACTGAGGGGGACTTGCCTGGTGGTCCAGCAGTTAAGACTCCATGCCCTCAATGCAGGGGGACCCATGTTCAATCCCTGGTCGGGTACTAGAGCCTACATGCCACAACTAAAGATTCTGCATTCCAAAACTAAGACTTGGTGCAGCCAAATAAGTAATAAATACTAGACAGAAGGCAGAGGGCAGACTCCCTGCCACTGTCAAAGGCAATGCCTCCCCTGCGCGCTTGCCACTGAATCCCAGAGTCTGTCCCTAGCCCCCTGGGAGCCCAGCCCTGCGGCTCTGCTGGCCTATAACCATCTGCCCTCATTTTTCTAGAGCCTTACAATGATCATCAGTGTCTCATGTGTGCGTCATTCTTCGCTACCCCTATCTTCACCTGGGACTTTTGTGATAACAAGGCTGTGCCTCTTCACCTGGGACTTTTGTGATAACAAGGCTGTGCCTTCTCAGACTGGGGCTCCCCGAGGGCAGTTCTGCTCTCCCCACTCAGACTGGGGCACCTCAAGTCAGGGACCTTGCAGCACCACCAACTGGGCTCTGTCCCCCTCCTCCCATGGCCTCTTTTGGCTCCAAGGCCAAGGCTCTGTGCGGTCACACGTTTCACATACCCCAAGGCTGGGTGCATGCACCCCTTGAGGTCCTGCCTGGAAGGGAGGCTGAAGGCCTGTAGCTGATACCAGTGACCAGCGATGGGGGTCATTGCATAACAGCGGCTGGCCGCAGGTTTCCGATGATTCAGCACTGTGGCCTGAACAGGACTTCTGTGGGGCTGGACCCAGGACAAGGATCCTCAGAATCAGGAGACAGGAGGTCCAAAGAGCCCAGCTCACCTGGGGACCCTGCACTGTCGCCCAGACACACTGGGAAGGAGACACACTTTCTGGACCTTCCTGGTGGCCCCAGGCCTGGCCTCCCTGGGCCTGAGTATCCATGCCTGGGCCTGGGTAGAGGTTCCAGCCAGGTGTTGGGCCAAGAGAGCCCCTCTTGCTATGCAGAGCCTGCTGTTGGGGCTCTAGACCCCTGAAGCAGGGTTGTGGACCCCAGTGGGGGGGGTGGCAGGGAGAGGGGCCTGGTGGCGTGAGGGGACCCCAAGGGCCAGCCCAGCTGGGGGGCCGACTTGGCAGTTCTTTTTCAAACCACTAGATGTCACTTCCATTTCAAAGGAACCCACTGGTTGGAATTCTCCCCAGTCAAGTCCTCCCCCACCCCCCACCAACCCCATCCTTCTACAAGTCTTAAAGACACAGGCCACAGAGGAAGACTCCACTTTCCCCTGAGGACCAAGATATAGGAAACTTGACCAAGAGCTGCCTCCAAGCCTGAGGTGAAGCTTCCGGGACCTCCATCACACCCCACTCCACCTCTGCAAAGAGCCAGAAGGGGCAGAACTCCCATTTTGCCATCCCCCACCACCCTCCAGGTTCTTACAGGGATGGTATTTTCTGAAACCAAAAAGGAAACATGTGGTCAAACTAATGTGATTGTACTTAGGGGGACAATACTTGGAACAGGGAACACATACCCCCAGAGACCCTACGCAGGGCCTAGGGCTTCCGGATTCGATGGAGCCCGTGTGGTCCATGCCCCAGTTTCAGACCATCATCAGAAGCGTCAAGCAAGGGGGGACGTGAAAGGGGTTTCCAGAGCTCTACTCTTCTTCCCCTGCATTCCAGTGTCCACTCAGCATTTCCTGGTTGACTGGTGCCAACGATCACCGCTTACAATGAGATTTATTCCACTTGAGCCCTCCCACAACCTCCATGAAGTAAGTAGACCTTAACCCCATTTTACAGATGAAGAAACAGAGATGTGGAGAGGGTCAGGTGAGAAATTTCCTTGAGTGTCTCACTGCTCTCACTTCAGCTCCCTTAGCCAGGCCCCCACAGAGGGGGAGCCTGGAGCCAGCTGCTTGGTGTTATCTGCAGCTCAGGTGGCCACTTAAAGACTCATTCTTTTGAGCTCATTAATTAGTACAGTGGTTTCCAAACTTGGTTGCACATTAGAATCACCTGGAGAGCTTTTAAAACTCCTGCTGCCTAGGTCACCGCCCCCCCCCACACCCACCAGTTAAATCAAAATGTGGGAGGGCTGGAGTGAGAGCTGGGTGTCTGTGCTTTTCAAGATGTCCAGGTGGTTCCAATAAGCAGTCCAGTTTGAGGACCACCACTCTCACCACCTCGCCCGCCAACCAGCCACTGAGGGTTTACCTATAGATCTAAAGCTGCATGCTGTTGATTCTGTAGCTCATATGTCATGATAGGATACCTAGAAACAAAGGCTTCACGCCTAGGCACATGTGCATCCTTAACTTTTCTACAGAGAAGTGAGGCAACTCGCCCCGACACCCAGCTCCTAAATTAGCAAAATCAGGACTAAAACCCCTGTCTTTGAAGTTCTCAAATAAATGCTCTGGCCTCTGAGACAAGGTCAGCTTCTTCAGAGCTGTTAGCTTAACACAAAGAAAACAGAACCCAGTCAGTATCTGACCCCTCACCCTGGTCCATGACCGACGCCCGTCTTCATAACCATGACTGACCCTTTATCTGCACCACCAGATCACTCCACCCTGACCACCGCTTGACCCCTAACCCTGACCAGGACTGACCCCTAACTGAGATCCCCATTTTACAGATGAAGAAAAAGAGCTTGAGGAAGTCTAAGTTCTTTCCTGAGTTCTTCCTGAGGGCCAGGCTGTCCCTAACACTGGTCACTGTCTCACACACGTTCAGCACTGGTCAGAGTGTAGAGGGTTTCGGGCCTCCTGGTCTCAACACTGGTAAATAACTCTGTGTCATATCACATTTACTAACAATAATAAAATAAACACACGGGGCCGTGTGCCAGCCAGGAGGTTAGTATTTTCATGTCCTTGATTTCTTCAAAGGCTCTCCCATGCTCTGTTAACTATCAGCAGGAGACACAGGATCCCTGATCCAGGAAGATCCCACATGCCAGGGAATGACTAAGCCCATGAGCCACAACCACCGAGCCTGTGCATAGAGGCTGCGAGCCGCAACTAACGAAGCCTGCACTTCCCAGAGCCTGTGCTCCCAGCAAGAGAAGCCACCACAGTGAGAAGCCCGTGCTCAGCTCCTAAAGAGTGGCCCCTGCTCACCGCGGCTAGAAAAAAACAGCCTGAGTGGCAGTGAAGACCTATCACAGTCAAAAAANTTAGTACAGTGGTTTCCAAACTTGGTTGCACATTAGAATCACCTGGAGAGCTTTTAAAACTCCTGCTGCCTAGGTCACCGCCCCCCCCACCACCCACCAGTTAAATCAAAATGTGGGAGGGCTGGAGTGAGAGCTGGGTGTCTGTGCTTTTCAAGATGTCCAGGTGGTTCCAATAAGCAGTCCAGTTTGAGGACCACCACTCTCACCACCTCGCCCGCCAACCAGCCACTGAGGGTTTACCTATAGATCTAAAGCTGCATGCTGTTGATTCTGTAGCTCATATGTCATGATAGGATACCTAGAAACAAAGGCTTCACGCCTAGGCACATGTGCATCCTTAACTTTTCTACAGAGAAGTGAGGCAACTCGCCCCGACACCCAGCTCCTAAATTAGCAAAATCAGGACTAAAACCCCTGTCTTTGAAGTTCTCAAATAAATGCTCTGGCCTCTGAGACAAGGTCAGCTTCTTCAGAGCTGTTAGCTTAACACAAAGAAAACAGAACCCAGTCAGTATCTGACCCCTCACCCTGGTCCATGACCGACGCCCGTCTTCATAACCATGACTGACCCTTTATCTGCACCACCAGATCACTCCACCCTGACCACCGCTTGACCCCTAACCCTGACCAGGACTGACCCCTAACTGAGATCCCCATTTTACAGATGAAGAAAAAGAGCTTGAGGAAGTCTAAGTTCTTTCCTGAGTTCTTCCTGAGGGCCAGGCTGTCCCTAACACTGGTCACTGTCTCACACACGTTCAGCACTGGTCAGAGTGTAGAGGGTTTCGGGCAGCCTGGTCTCAACACTGGTAAATAACTCTGTGTCATATCACATTTACTAACAATAATAAAATAAACACACGGGGCCGTGTGCCAGCCAGGAGGTTAGTATTTTCATGTCCTTGATTTCTTCAAAGGCTCTCCCATGCTCTGTTAACTATCAGCAGGAGACACAGGATCCCTGATCCAGGAAGATCCCACATGCCAGGGAATGACTAAGCCCATGAGCCACAACCACCGAGCCTGTGCATAGAGGCTGCGAGCCGCAGCTAACGAAGCCTGCACTTCCCAGAGCCTGTGCTCCCAGCAAGAGAAGCCACCACAGTGAGAAGCCCGTGCTCAGCTCCTAAAGAGTGGCCCCTGCTCACCGCGGCTAGAAAAAAACAGCCTGAGTGGCAGTGAAGACCTATCACAGTCAAAAAATAGTTTTAAGCTTTTTTTTTTTAAAAAAAAAAGAAAACCTCCAACCATTCCTGTCACTTCCCACCTTCTCTCCTCCATGTACCCAAGGCTTGCCCTTCCCCACTGTATGATCAAACGCACACGCACCGTTACACTCACACGCCTCTTGGGCTGGAATGCCCTCGATTCCACCGCAAGACTCATGACCCAGGATCTCCCCCAAGACCTTGCCTCTCAGGAAGCCTATGGGGTCCATAGGGTCCCACGTTGGTCCTGCTACTGATCCCCTCCAGAAGGCGTCACCAGGCCCAAGAGAGAGAACAACCCCCTGGTGCCATCTTCACCAAGTGAGGGAAGTCAAGGCCGGCACATTCTTGGGAGCGAAGGTCACATGGCAGAGGTTACTTGTCTTTACACAGGCACTCACACACGCACACGTTCACCAAGTGTGTTTATAGAGTTCTGAGCAACTGTAAACTTGGCTCGCTCCAGCTACCCCCAGGAGAGGGGAAACCATAAACTCCTCCTGCTCCGGCCAGCTCCCCACAACGAGGTAGGGTCCCCCAGGGACTCGGACACCTCATCATCGCAGGCACTGGTTGTATCATCTACTTTCTTCTCCGTGAACAACACCTAACCTCCTGTCCCCAGCACAGCTGGAGGGTTTGCTCCCAGGATCCTGCTCGCTCTTCTCCTGAGCCTTGCCTCAGCTGTGCCTGCCCCTGGGAATTCCTCACTCCTCTCTTATTCCTTCCAAACTCACCACCCTGGAAGGCCCATGTCAAGTCTCACTTCCTCTAACACGCTTCCACTAATCTCATCACATACAGGGAGTTCATTCTAGAAGAGCCTTTAGGACCAAAAAAAAAAAAAAAAAGTCTGTGCAATAAGACCTAATGTTTCACTATTAGAAATTCATTCCTTTGGCTTGAACATCACTCTCCTCTCAGGAAGGGTCCTTGGGTATTTATGTGGATGTGCCCTATAGAGGTCATCATTATACAGGGGACCCTACACTAGAACATGGATTCTCGCTCTAACTCTATCACCTGCTTGAGGGCATCATGGCCTTGTAAATGCACAGTGAGGGGGATGGGCCTGAAAATCTCTCGGATCCCTCAGCTCCAGTAGACAGTGGTTTCTCTTTCCAATCAAGGCTTTTTATTGGGAAATCACATACTTGACCTTCCCACTTTGAAATGTCGCCATAACTTTAAAGGGGAAGAGAAATCCTACTGAGTCAGGCCTGCTGCTGCTGCTGCTGCTAAGTCACTTCAGTCATGTCCGACTCTGTGTGACCCCATAGACGGCAGCCCACCAGGCTCCTCCATCCCTGGGATTCTCCAGGCAAGAATACTGGAGTGGGTTGCCATTTCCTTTTCCAATGCATGAAAGAGAAAAGTGAAAGTGAAGTCGCTCAGTCTGTCCGACTGTTAGCGACCCCATGGACTGCAGCCCACCAGGCTACTCCGTCCATTGGATTTTCCAGGCAAGAGTACTGGGGTGGGGTGCCATTGCCTTCCCCGAGTCAGGCCTAAGGCAGGACAAAAGTGTCAGCTATAAGGGAGGCCATGCATCACAAGGCTTAGGGAATGGTAAAGAAAAACCACACAACGTTTCTTCTGGAAATTTTAAAATGCAAGAAAGGCGCCTTCAAAGTTTGAGTCTGAATTTACTAGGCCATTTATTATTATATTATTATTAAAAGGAGAGTATGATCTCTCCTTGAGCCAGGGGGTTGGGGGAGGCTTTGATAGAGTTCCCAGTGCCAAATGATAGGGAGCTGAATGGCCCAGGGCCTCACCCCCACCTCCTCCATTGTCCTCCATTCCACTTAATGAAGGCTCAACCCAGAACAGCCAATGAGGCTTGGAAAATCCGCCTGTTGTGTGAGAGGATTTCCATAAATCTCACTCATTCAGGTGGTGACAGCCCCGTGCCCTGCCTGGTTCCTGGGACGGAACTTCATTAAGAATAGGTGCTTTCTGGCCAGCTCCTTGCACCTCTGGGCCCCTTGGCTGTGTAGGGGTCGGGGAGGTAAACCCACCCAGCCTCCCCAGACCCACCTCCAAGAAAAATTACTTTGGGCCCCTTTGGGCCTGTGGGAGCGATGACACAGTCTCCAATGCACCAATGGCATGGCAGTTTGGAGGGTCATTTGGCATATATTTGCTAGCCACCCATTCAGGTCCCCAGGGCTTCCCAGGTGGCGCTAGTGGTAAAGAATCAGCCTGCCAGTGCAAGGCATAAGAGATGTGGGTTTGATCCCTGGGTCAGGAAGATCCCCTGGAGGAGGGCACGGCAACCCACTCCAGTATTCCTGCCTGGTGAATCCCACGGACAGAGGAGCCTGGCAGGCTACATTCTATAGGGTCGCAAAGAGTCGGACACGGCTGAAGCGACTAAGCACACACACCACATTCAGGTCCCACCTTGTGAACCTTTGTAGACCTGCCTTACGGAGTATGGTGGCTTGCGGCTGTTTAATTTTCTTTTGAGATTTATTTTATTATTTATTTATATTTTTCGATTGTGCTGGGTCTTGGTTGCTGCATGCGGGCTTTCTCTGGCTGTGGCAAGTTGTGGCTACTCTTCATTGTGGTGTGCAGGCTTCTCTTGCTGTGGAGCACAGATTCTAGGCACGTGAGCTTCAGTAATGGTGGCACGTGGGCTCAGCAGTTGCAGCTGGAGGGCTCTAGAGGGCTGACTCAGTAGTTGTGGGGCATGGGGGATCTTAGTTCCTGGACCAGGGAGCAAACCTGTCCCTTGTATTGCAATGTATTGCAGTTCTTAACCACTGGACCATCAGGGAAGCCCCATGGATATTTAATTCTAAATTAATGAACATTCGATTTTACAAATTCAGTAACTCAAAATTTAGTTTAAGTGCACAAAATAAGTGCTCAGAAGCCACATGTGACCATCTAGAACTTTCTTGCCATCTATTTTATTGGACAGCTCTGCCAATAACTGGTACTAGGCAGAGTGGCCTTCCAGAGATGATGATGGAGCCCTTCAGGGCAGAAACTCCAACATCAACCACCAGGAACAGAAATCTGGTACTGACAATGGAGAAGGCTTCAAGGGCTCAGGGAGCCCCATCTGAGGGGGAGAGACAGCCCCTGTCCACAGGGAGCTCCCAGCCCAAAGAGGGTTAAATAATTCCTTGGCGGGACCTTGTTTTCCCCAAGCAGGTGAGAAGGAAAGGGCCCAGCTGTCATTTAGCAGGCTCATTAGTGATGTCTTCTGGGGCCTTGCCCTCCCCCGGGGTAATTATTAACAGGCCTCAGGTGTGAGAGAGCCTGCAGCCTGGGCCCCTCCCCTCCTCTCCAGCCAACCAGGCCAGCTGCGCATCCTGTGGGGCCCAGAGTTGAGAATCCCACCTGGAGACAGACTCAGGCTGAGTAAACCCCCAGCCCTTACTCTGAGCCAAGTCTTGCTTCACATTTGATAAGATGAACCTCCATCCAGGGACAGGGCACTGACCAGGAAAGCTGCCGACCACCTCCTGATTAAACAAAAGAAACTGTTCCACACTGGGGGGGTCCATCCCTCAGCCTCGCGTGGGAAGGCCAATCCCCCCCAAACCTAGGCCCAGCCTCCAGCCTCGTCAGCAGGAATTTTCCACATTTGCTGAGATTTCTGTTTGCCTTCCCCATTAGCCTGACAAGCATGGATGGAAAGATGACTAAGGCAATTAGTGACTGACTATAGCCGGAACAGGAGGGCCAGGCCAGGATGGGGCGGCAGGGGCTGGAGTGTGGCTGGAGAGGCTGTGAGTCAGCCAGAAAGGGTGAGCATCCAGGGCCTGAGCCAGCCTGGGAACCTCAGGCCAAAGAGGAGGAGACCTGGGAAAAGAGAAAAGCAAGGGATGTCTTCAGCCTTGTTACCGTGGAAACACCTGCCACAGATGGCCACCCAGCCCAAGCCCGGCCCTCAGAGGACCCATGTTCACAGATATTGACAGGGGCCTGGGGGTGCCACCACAGAGCCCCACCTGGACCTTTTCCTGGTAGGTGGAAAGGGTGGCATGAGGAGTGAAAACCTTTTTCCCGTGGTGGATCCCAAGCAGGCCCCTAGCTATCATCCTTTTCAGTAGGTTTCCATTTCTTTCGATTATATAATTTACCTCTATTAATAAAAGAAAAATCTGTGGGGGCTCCCTTGGTGGAGTGGGTAAAGAATCTGCCTACCGATGCAGCAGACACACGTTCAATTCCTGATCTGAGAGGACCCCAGTACCACAGAGCAGCTTAGCCTATGAGCCGCAACTATTGAGCCTGCGCTCTAGAGCCCGGGGAACCGCAACTACTGAAGCGCACGTGCCCCAGAGCCTGTGCCCTGCTTCAAAAGAAACCACCACAGTGTGAAACCCGCTCACCACAACTAGAGAAAAGCCCTCCCAGGCAGGAAGACCCAGCGCAGCCAAAAATAAATAGAATTATTTTTTAAAAATTTGTGATGTGTGCTCTAACAAATGTGTGTTTCTTTATAATTTACATGTATGCTCATACAAAGTTATGTACATTATTGAAAAATACACCAAAAAAAGAAGAAATAGACATTTTTAAAAGATGAAAGAAAAAATAAATAGAAGTCAGTTTCCAATTCTTTCCCAAACATTGATGGACCAGTCTTGTCACACCCGATTTTTGGAGACCACTGATTTACTTAGAGTGTGGGTGATACATTGTTAAGCCCATTAAATGAGCAAATCTTCTTGTGTTTGCAAGTTTGACGTCAGCCAGTACACCCAGGGGAGTGTTAAGCTTAGTTGCTATCTTGACATGAGTTTGAACTTGAGCAGACCCTTATCGGGTGGTGTCATCTGACAACAAGCTGAGACTCCCCTTCTCCACATCTCGCCCCCCACCCCTGCCAATCATAAATTTTGCCCATTTCTTCTATGTGGAAGGCCCTGTCACCCTTCTCCACCTTGGCAATCACTCATCTTTCCAAAATCCAAATCTCTGCTCTTTTCTAGGATGTCTTCCCTGAATCTCAGACTGTTCAAGTGTCCCACCTCCACGACCCCACAGCCCAGTGTGGATACCTCCATTCTGACATTCATGATGTTGCACTAGAATGAGGTGTTTAATCCTCTGCTCTCTCCCCAGATTGTGAACTCCAATAGGGCAGGGGGGGTACTATATTCTTTTTCGTATCCCCGGCCACCAGCATACACAGCCACAGGCATTCCCATTCATACTCACTAGACTGTCATGGGTGTGAGTTGGTCAAGTTGCTTGAGTCCTGGCTGACTCTTTGCGACACTATGGACTGTAGCCCACCAGGCTCCTCTAGCTCCTCTGTCCATGGGATTCTCCAGGCAAGAATACTGAAGTGGGTTGCCATGCCCTCCTCCAGGAGATCCTCCTGACCCAGGGATCAAACCAGGGTTTCTTGCCTTGGTAGGCGGGTTCTTTACCACTATCACCACCTGGGNCTCCTCTGTCCATGGGATTCTCCAGGCAAGAATACTGAAGTGGGTTGCCATGCCCTCCTCCAGGAGATCCTCCTGACCCAGGGATCAAACCAGGGTTTCTTGCCTTGGTAGGCGGGTTCTTTACCACTATCACCACCTGGGAAGCCCTTGACTGTCATGGGATCACCTCCCATATCAGCTACTAGCACTCAAATCCTTCCCCGGGGTGGGGGAAGGGGGCAGAGAACAGCCCAAGACACTGACATATATTAGGTGGTTAATAAATTCTAGTTAATGAGGGTCTACTGAGCCACATCTATGTCCAAGCAATGGAGGATTCCAAAAGGGAAAATCTCACTGGGCTGGAGAGGTAATAGAAAGTTCCTGAGTGGGTAGATGAAGCTGGCCCTCCAGGATGAGCAGGGTGGAGCAGGCAGACAGCAGAGGAGATGAATTCCCAGGGGAAGGAAGAACATGAGCAAAGGTGGGGATTCTGGGGAGAAGGCAACCAATCCAGACGGCAAAGAGGAAGGGCTTGAGGGATGCATCTCAGCCTGGCCTGAAGGGGTTTCCCCTGTCCCATGCCTAGTTCCTGGGTTCCTCTTTCCTTGAGTCCACGTCTTAGCAAATAGGCTTGGGGCTTGGCATCTTAAGAGAGGGGCTTTTCAGAAATTCCACCCACTGGCAGAGGAGCAAGGCCCCCTCCTTGCCCCCACTCTTGGAGCACTCCTCATTAAGAGCTTTCCCAAGACAGGCAAAGGGATTAGGCTGACTTCTGGGAAGGTCGATGCCTACACCTGCCCCCTCTCCTCATGTGTGGAAAAGGGAGGGAGGCAGAAGGAGGGAGCCAGGGGTCTCTCTGTTTCTCTGCCGACCACGAAATGCAGTTAAAAGCAGGCAGGAAACAGATCTGGGCATGCCAAGAGTGGCCCTGTAAACCCCCTTGTCCACCCTGGCCTCTGGGGGGTCCTGCATGAGCTGGTGGTCACTCAGGCAGTGGTGGCTACAGCAGCAGCAGTGACATTCATCCTGAAGAGCCACACTCAACCAGAAAAGGGCGTGTGGGCTTGTCCTGTGGCTAAGCCCCCAGCCCTTAGAACAGAGCTCAGAGGGGGCCGGCCAAGGAGTCTGCTTACTTCTTGCCCTGACTCCACCATCTGCTAGTTGAGTGACCTTGGGTAAGTTCCTCACCCTACCTGCAACTCCGTATCCCTAGTCGTACAATAAAGGAACTGGATACAGAGTCCTTTCCAGTCTGACGTTTTATGTTCTAAGTCTGAGCTGCTTTCTGCCCAAGGTTCTTCAGCCCAGACATTCTAGAGGACTGACCCACACATCTCAAACTAACCTGCTGTGGGGTTTCAGGCTGAGAGCCAGGGCGCTGTAGTAAAGACCACAACAGTTTGGAAGCAGGGAGGACCAGCATTTGAACATTCAGGCAGGTTCCAGGGAGAGAGGATCCTCACTGGACCTTCTCTGAGCCAACCAGATCCCAGCAATGCTGGGCACGCCTCTTTAGGGTCAGGTTGCCTCTGGTTTCTCTCCTCTCCTCTCTTTTCTCAGAAAAGAGTAGTGATCATCTGGAGCAAGAACGGGGTCACATAGAACAAATCATGAAATCCATCTTGTTCTCTCTTTTTACAGGGTCTCCGGTCCTAAGAGACACCGTGGGTACTGTAGTTGCAGGGAAATCAAAGGGGGCTTAACACCCAGTCATTCATTGGCACCTCCCATCTTGTGATTTTTCCCATGCATGGTCTTTGGTGGAGGAGGTTCAACCTCAGGGAAACTTCCCCACTGGTGTGAGGGTCCAAGGATGTGGTCATATCCCAGGGGAGAGCTTTAAATTGATACACCAAGGCCCCATCCCACCCATCCACAAGTAATCCAATGTAGCTTTTCCAGGTGCCTTCAGCTTTGGAGATGACTTGGGCGGGTCCTGCTGCGGTTAGAATCACTCCTTGGAGCCAGCTGTCCACAGGTTAAAGCAAATAAGATCAACAGCACAGGTCTTGCCCCAACAGCTTAGCCCTGGGACATTCTCCACTCCGGACAGAGCACCACATCTGTCTCAGCCTGACTTTGTATTAATAAACATGAACAAGAGCAAATCCAAGTCAGGACTATCAGTTCAGTTCAGTTCAGTCGCTCAGTCGTGTCCAACTCTTTGCAACCCCATGAATCGCAGCACACATTCTCCGAATATGCTATCTAGGTTGGTCATAACTTTCCTTCCAAGGAGTAAGCGTCTTTTAATTTCATGTAAGATACAATTTTTCACCTATCAGATTGTCAAAAATTCAAGAAAAAGAATCTGCTAGCATACTTTCTTAGCTGGGCTGTGGGGAAATCCTGACAATCATCCATTGCTGCAGGAGGCTTAATTGTCACAATCTCTGGAGAACAATTTGACAATATGGATCAAGGTTACAAAAGCACATACCCTTTGACCAACAATTCCAGGTCTGGGAATTGATGCTACAGATATACCTAATACGTGTGAAATGACGCATGTACAAGTTTATTCGCCCCCTCATTGTTTGTGAAGGCTAAAGATGGAAATGATCTAATTCAACAAAGGACTGGTTGAATAAACGACAGATCAGCCACTCAATAGAATACTATGCAGCTGTAAGGCATTCTTTAGGTAGCTTTATCTTGAAGTCGTCCAAAATGAATTAAACTGAAAAGACCAGATATGGAACCACATTTTGGACTACATTTTGTGGAGGAAAGAGGGGGAAATATGAATAAAATATGAATAAAACTTCCCTCCTAGAGACAGCATAACAACTCAAGAGGGCTAGAACCAACTTGGCCTGCTCACATCTTCACCTTGGGTTGAAGAGTCATGGAGTCAATAGGAGAAAGTCAAGAGCTCTGGACATTGGCTGTCACGGATCAGGGGATGGCACTGCTAGACCCTAGCTGGAATTAGTCCTGTCCTGGGTCCTCCCCCACACCCCCCAGAGCCTTCTCACTTACAAGCTGCTGCTGCTGCTGCTGCTAAGTCACTTCAGTCGTGTCCGACTCTGTGTGACCCCATAGACGGCAGCCCACCAGGCTCCCCAATCCCTGGGATTCTCCAGGCAAGAATACTGGAGTGGGTTGCCAACCTCAGGAAATTAATTTGCTGCACACTGCCCATGGCCTCATTAGGGTCAATTGTCCTGGGCCAATGAGGAAAGAGCAGAGGCGGGGCTTAGTATGTTAATGAGTCATTTTTGTCTAGTACAAGCAACCCCAACCCCACCCCCCCAGGAACCCCTTCAACAGAACAAACATTCTGGTGGTCCGTCACTCTTCACATTGCAAATGATGATTTGGTTTCAGCACTAAGGTGTATATCCTCCCTTTGAAATTGATCATTTGTATTCTTTTGTTTTGTCTTTAAATTGCAAATTGATTCTGGTTTTTGAGTCAGGTACAAGGGGCTCAGTGGTAAAGAATCTGCCTGCCAATGCAGGAGACTCAGATTCCATCCCTGGGTCAGGAAGATCCCCTGGAGAAGGAAACCCATTCCTGTATGCTTGCCTGGGAAATCCCATGGACAGAGGAGCCAAGCAGGCTACAGTCCATACAGTCACAAAGAGTCGAACACGACTTAGTGACTAAACAACAAAATCTGCTAGTGAAAGCTGTTTTATATCTAGTTGTGTGTCTACTGTATCTAAGCAAACCTGATTGGAGTTGATACTGGGGTCCCCTAAGGATGTTTTCCCCTTGAAGTCCTAGTTGGGGGGTATCCTCTTGGGAACACAGTAGATGTTTAGAAAATGTTTGCTGAAATAATTTTCTAATTTAAGTAGGAATCTCAGATGGAAGCCAGAAGTTCCTGCCACCCCCCCCAACACACACCGGTCGCAGTTGGTGAGGAAGCTAGGCCTTCATTAAGGAGAAGCAGGTGCCTGTACCTGGCCTGCACCTTCCATGCACCTGCCTGGGGCCTCCAGTTTTCAGCCTGATCTGCTGGAGGTGCAGACCAGGGCAGACCAGTGACAACAAGGGGCGTGGTCCCCCCAAGTCGATTGGAGCGCGTTCCTGAGATAGGGATGCCATGGCAGGAATGTGAGGGGCCAGAGGCAGTGATGGACCACGCCAGCCCAAGAGCTGAACAAATATTGACCCTAAGTAGGGCGGCCTCTTGAAAGCCCTTCATGGGATGCCTCTCGCTGTTCTCCTATCTCCAGCCACCCTCACCCAGTGCCTCCAGCTGCGGGGGAAGGGAGTAAAGGGGAGAGTACCGCTCTCCCTTTGGGACCCAAGGCCCAGAGATCCTGGACAGGGACACCGTGTGGGCCTTGCTGGTCCTGGCATTAGTTAAAATACAGTTTCATAACCAGGTTGGGAGAAGGAGCTTCCAGGCCTGGGTCTCCTGGTCCTCTGGGCTCTCCAGCCTGGATGTGGGTGGCACCTGGAGCAGGATGTGGCTTCCCTGGTGCTGGGCTGCCCTTAAAGGGCCCATGGAGGCCCTTGTCCCAAGGCGTTCATTAAAAAAGAAACCAGCTAGAGACCACAGGGACCACTGTGTAGCAGTCAACTGCCTTCCTAATTGCTACTACTAAGTAACATTTATTAAGAGCCTCCCGTGTACCAGGCGCTGAATGCTTTACATGTATTAATTCATCTATTCTTTATACCAGCTTTAAGAAATGGGTGTTTTTGTTGTTGTTGTTGTTTTTCTTATCCCCATTTTACGGAAGCACGAAGGCACAGGGAGAATGAGAAATGCCACATGGAGAAAGGTCTGTCAGAGATGCATCGGGCCAGTTGGTCTGTGAATGCAGAAATGTGGAGATGGTAGATACTTTGAGAAGGCTGAGTATCTGCCTCCTTTTATAGATGTGGAGTCTGAGACCTCGAAGGGGGAATGACTTGCACAAAGTTACTCGAGGCTATTGAGCAAAGGCACTGAATGAAAGCTGCTGCTGACTGGCCGGCATTCCTAGGAAGCCAACCGCTAAGCCCCTAGGGTTACCTGAGGTCTGTCTTCCAAGAATCCCAAAAGCTTTGTTTTCTTTTCCTGCAGGCCTGATACTCTGGGTAAACACCCCTTCCCCCAGCCCCTGTCCCCACTGGATCTCTTTTTCCCTCTCCCACCTCATTCACCCTCACCCTGATGCTTTCTCACATCGCCCCAGCAAATATCTTTCCAGGTTCCAGTCACTGGTCCCTCTGTTCTGTGGCATCTCCCGTATGTTTTGGAAAAACCTCTTTTGCCCTTTATGAGGGCATTGGGCTGGCTGAATCGCAAGATCACACCCCTCTCTCCCTCTGAGATGCTAGGAATCTCAGACTTCACTTCTGTGTTTGACAGAGTGGCTTCTGTCTCCACCTGGACCCTGATCGGACCCTGCAGGGAGCTGGGGTCTGCTCTCAGTTTCATAACCAGGTTGGGAGAAGGTAAAAAATAGGGATAGAAAATGAATACCAGCATTCTGTTTGTGATACTGTAATATAGGTTTGCAAGATGTTACCATCGGGGAAAACTGGGTAAAGGATACACAGGATCTCTCAATATTACTTCCTGTTGTGTCTGACTCTGGGACTCCATGGACTGCAGCATGCCAGCCTTCACTGTCCTTCATCACCTCCCGAGTTTGCTCAAACTTATGTCCATTGAGTCAATGATGTTATCCAGCCATCTCAGTCACCCTCTTCTCCTCCTGCCCTCAATCTTTCCCAGCATCCCAGGGTCTCTTCCAGTGAGTCAGGTCTTTTCCAATGAGTTGGCTCTTTGCCTCAGGTGGCCAAAGTATTGGAGCTTCAGCCTCAGCATCAGTCCTTCCAATGAATATTCGGGGTTGATATCCTTTAGGACTGACTGGTCTGATCTCCTTGCTATCCAAGGGACTTTCAAGAGTCTTCTCCAGGATCATAGTTCAAAAGCATCTATTCTTCAGCACTCAGCCTCCTTTATGATCCAACTCTCACATCCATACATGACTATTGGACAAACCACAGCTTTGACTACTTGTTGGCAAAGTGGTGTGTGCTTTTTAATCTGTTGTCTAGGTTTATCATACCTTGTCTTCCAAGGAGCAAGCATCCTTTAATTTCATGGTCACAGTTACTGTCTGCAGTGATTTTGGAGCCCGAGAAAATAAAGTCTGTCACTGTTTCCATTGTTTCCCCATCTATTTGCCATGAGTGTAACTGCACATAAATCTGCAATTTTAGTTAAAATCCAAATGTATCAAATCATGCATGGATGTGTACAAGTGCCTCAATTCCTGGCAGGCTGCATGCCCAGCCTCACAGAGATTACCCTTGGGAAGTGTATGAGTGCCTCTGAGGGTCAGGGAATGGTGAAGACAGGACTCTTTCCATTTTATTCCCATATGAATAGTGTGAAGATAAATCTCTTAACATGTTTTGCTTTTCTAATGAAAGGAAACAAGTTAATACAATTTTTTAAATTAAAAAAAATGGGGACAGGAAGGGTGGGGAGCTTAGAGAGGGATAGCCAAGAAGAAATTCACTCACTGCCATCCCCAGTCTCCCAGTCAGATTTCATCATTCCATCCGCACAGGGCGAGCCAGCCTCCAAGGCCTGGGCTGGACCCCCTAGGACCGCTCTGCTGGTGGAGAAAAAGAGAAGGCAAACTGAGATGAGGTGGGGGTAGGGGGCGGTCTGCAGCTCCCTGGCTTCTGAGCCTGGTTTCCCCTCAAGGATGCCAAGGAAACCTGGCTGGGGATGAGGATGGGACCCTCCAGCTCGGGACAGGCAGCGCCTTCAGCTCAGAAGGAAACACAGCCTGTGCCTATGTGTGCCCTGGCCTTCCTCGCCCCAGGCTGACCCTTGCCTCCCAGGTCAGTGACCTCTGGACCTTCAAGAACACTCAGAGAGCCTCCCACTTCTCTGTGTATTTCCAGGTCAGGATCGCTGACCAAGATCCCCAAGCAGGGAGAAGCCTCCGGGGCCCTCCACTCAGCTCTCACTGCCCACATGCCCCTTTTCCAGGGCAAAAAGGGCAGGGCAGCCCCCCAGAGCCCCACACAGACCAGCTTGTCCCACTCTCTCCCCAGGTCCGCCCAGTGCTGTGTGAGAGCTGGTGTGGAGTCTGCGTCTCGAAGGGGAGGCTCTCAAAGAGGCACTGGGCTTCCCCGGGCTGCCAGGACATGCATTCCCCGGGGCCAGGAGAGACAGGTGAGAGAGGACGATGCCCAGACACCTTCTGGGGACCAGGGGCAAGCGCTCAGAGCAAAGCAATCCAGTGTTGACACACTGAGCAGGCTGGGAACCAAGGAGGTACCTTGGGATGGGGAGGGAGAGCCAGGCCCTGAGCATAAGTGGGTGCTTCAGAGCACAGAGGAATCCCTCCGCTGCTTTGCTTCTTTCACGTGATGCAGATGAACTGGGCTTGAGAACTCCCTGAGGGCGGAGCTGTGTCTCCCCGGTCAGACTGGTCAGACTGGGGCCCCATGAGGACAGGGCTATGTCTTCTCCTCAGACTGGGGTTGTCTGAGTTTTTCTTCCTCACCATGCCAGAAGTTTCTAGAACAGGGACTAGGAGCCAAGGATAGAAATTAAAGAAGACTAATTTCAAGCCATGACCAGAAAGAACTTTTAAAAAATCATTTATTAATAAATTATCTTTACGGAAAATAAAGCCCACAACACATTCTGGATATCAAAAAATTTTCAGTTTGGTCATCAATCTCACTTACTCTGAGGAACCTATCTCTGTGTACCCTCAGGAAAAAAGGAATAGTTCTAATTTCATCTCACTTGCTTTTAAATTAGGCGATACAACACCTCCAGATGGTTCTGACATCAAGATAATAACCAGGATGTTTTTGTTATTTAGCTGCTCTGTCTTGTCTGACTCTTTTTCGACCGCATGGACTGTCACCCACCAGGCTCCTCTGGTCCATGGGATTTCCCAGCAAAAATACTGAAGTGGGTTGCCATTCCCTGCTCCAGGGGATCTTCCTGAGCCAGGGATTAAACCCAGGTCTCCTGCATTGACAGGATTCTTTACCACTGAGCCACCAGGGAAACCCAATACACCAGGATACACCTAGAGAATTCTCACCCCAATATCTCCATTCACGCGCTAAGTTGCTTCAGTCATGTCCGACTCTGTGCAACCCTATAGAATGTAGCCCGCCAGGCTCCTCTGTCCATGGGATTCTCCAGGCAAGAATATTGGAGTGGGTTGCCATTTCCTCCTGCAAGGGATCTTCCTGACCCAGGGGTCGAACCTGAGTCTCTTACATCTCTTGCATTGGCAAGCAGGTTCTTTATCACTAGCACCACCTGGGAAAAACCCCAATATCTCCATTCCTCCCCACTCCAGCCACCATATGTAATCACCTACAGCAGCCTCCATGAACATGTGTCCTTCCAGTGTTTGTTAATGTAAATGTAATACAAGTGAAAACTCTTGCTTTCCCCTCCCCAGAGAGAAATTTGTGGCATTTAGAACTAGTTTAGTCAAAACCTGAGGTCTGTACCTCAGGTATGACTCTGACCTGACTGACTTTCAGGCCCCTCACCTGGATGGGGTGACCATCTGCCACCCCACATGCTGTGAGGAAGGAGGGAGCCTAGCTAACGGCCCAGCATACAGCAAGTGCTCAATAAGCGAGCGCTTTGGGGGTTTTGCGGGGGCTGGGGGGCTTAAAGGAGAAATTATCTGCAGTCAGCCTGCTCTCTATGCCCTTAAATTTGGCTGAGCCGGCTTGTGGGCAAGTGGATCAGAGAGAAGAGCTCTCTAAGTGAAGAGGGCGGGTAAGGAGAAGGCACCGTGAAGTGGGGTGAGGCCAACACGAATGTAGAGCAAGAGGCACTTCTGAGGTCTGTGGGTTCTGGGAATCTCCCCGCCAGACATCCTGGTCCTGGGAACAGAAGTCGAGCTGGTGTTTCCCTGCAGCTTGGGCCGGGCAGCGGCAGAGGCCAGCTCTAAAGCCCTATCTAAGGTACACAGCATTATCTGCATCCGCCCCACCCCCTACCCCAGGAAGCCAAGGCCTCCCAGAGGGCCTGGCTCCCACTGCTTCATTAATGTTTACTGTCTCTGGAAAACAGTGGGCACACACAGCACGGGCCACCTTCCCACCCAGAAATGCACACGGGGCTCGCAAACGCCACACGCAGCAGGTCACCTCCAAGGGTCCCCGTGAGCCCGTCGCACAGCCAGGCGGGCACCAGCCTCAAGTCCCCGCACCCTCAGCTGGCAGCCCTGGAGCCTTGAGGCACAGTGGGGGACAGTGAGGGAGATCACCCAGACCTCACTGCCCAACCTACACATGGCAGGGGGAAATCAAGACGTGCTGGCAGTGCAGAGGGCACCTGGATTGCAAAGACTTAGCCTGAAAAACTAACACTATCCCGGTGAATTTTCCTCTATCGATTACTGGTTGAACCGATAATATTTGAGGATATATTTGGGTCAGTCAGCACATGCTAAGTCACTTTAGTCGTGTCCGACTCTTTGCAACCCTAGGGACTGTAGCCAGCCAGACTCCTCTGTCCATAGGATTCTTCAGGCAAAAATACTGGAATGAGTTGCCATGCCCTTCTCCAGGGAATCTTCCTGACCCAGGGATCGAACTCACATCTCTTAACGCCTCCTGCGTTGGCAGGTGGGTTCTTTACCACTAGTATCACATGGGAAGCCCTCAATCAGAACATGTAAGTTTATAAAATCTATTATTAAAATTCATCTCACCTCTTCCCTTTACTTTTTTAATGTGGCTATTAGCAAATTTTAAAATACAGATGTG